>ML414649.1:41543-86783 GCA_005239525.1 Nicotiana knightiana | reverse complement strand
AGGATTATATTTGCAACGCCCGCTTAGTCTTCTACAAGACATAGTTGAGCGTGATCAATCCTCGACCCTGATCTTTTATTGGTAGCCATTATGCACGTCCACCCATGTAACAGCAGGGTATTCGACCATATTTTGCTTCAACTGCCGTGATGCTATCGAACTTCGCTCATTCAACCCTTGTGTGAAATCTTGAGCATCCCAATCATCGGAGACTGGCGGTAACTCCATTCATTCCATCTGAAATCGGGACACGAACTCCCTCAACATTTCGTTGTCCTTTTGTTTAATCTTGAAAACGTCCGATTTTCTAATTGCAACCTTTATAGCACCAGCGTGTGCCTTTACAAATGAATCTGCCAACATGGCGAATGAATCGATAGAGTTAGAGGGCAAGTTGTGATACCAAATCATTGCTCCCTTAGATAAAATTTCCCTAAATTTTTTCAACAAAACGGACTCGATCTCATCGTCCTCTAAATCGTTTCCCTTTATACCGCATGTGTATGTAGTGATGTGCTCATTAGGATCGGTGGTCCCGTTGTATTTAGGTATGTCTGGCATGTGGAACTTCTTTGGAATAGGTTTCGGGGCCGTGCTCGGGGGAAAAGGATTTTGTACGAACTTTTTGGAATCCAAACCCTTCAAAATCGGAGGTGCCCCCGGTATCTGATCGACTCCACCTTTTTGTCATTATCTTCGATCCTCTTTTCTCCTGATTTGATCCTGTTGGTGAGTTCTTCGAGCATTTTCATGATTTTAGGGTCAGTCCCCGATCCATTATTATTCGACATCTCTGGCACCGGCTCGGTTCGACAAGTGGTTTCTGGCTCAGCCACGCTCAGAGGTTTTTTGTTGACTTTGTAGTTGAGCAATAGCAATTTGCTGAGCTTGTAGCATTTTGAAGATTACTTGGAGGCTAACTCACCCATCTCCTAAACCCTGCGTTCCTTGACCACCATGTCGGGCCTCCCTGCGTATACTTCCTCTGATGTCTGCACCTAAGTCCGCATTTAGAGCAACGCCCGAACCAACATCGACTGGATCTGCAATCGGCACTACCCCAGGGTTAAGCGGTGGTACACCGGCCCCTGAAGCAACTCCATTATCATTTTCCCCCGTGAAATTCGAGGCCATCACTGCGTGTATGGGTGCGTGTTGCGAGTTTGGCATATTTCAACTTGAAAGCAAAGAAGCTTTGACAAGAAACAAGTGTAAAAATAACGTGTGTTATGAAAAATCAGCACTAGAATAATCACTATTATCTTTAGCCCCACGGTGGATGCCAAACTGTTTACCCTAAAATCCGAGTAACAATTAAACTTATAATGAGGTATTAAAGATATGTGATCTAGTCCCAATACTAATTGAAGAATAGTAAGATGAATATATGAGTTAAGTGAGAAAGATAGGTCAAACCAACGTATCAACAGGCCTCGGCCTCGAGCCAAGATAACCTCGAGATGGATTCAGATGAACAGTAAAGTAAAGTAAAGTAAAGAGAGTATTATAAAACTAAAGAACAATTCTGATGAGCATAAAAATAAGAGTGTATATTCTTTGCCAATGATTGATCCTCTTTACAAATGAATGGGCTCCCCTTTATATAATAGGGAAGTCCTAAATAAGGTACATTTCTATTTCTGGCAAGGAATCTAAATTGTACAGCTGTCTAACAGATTTGTATGAATTCATACAAATTCATTCCGGGATTTACGCCTTGATCTTTGTGCCATTATGGAATTCCCGCCCATTCTGGTACAAGTCTAAAACGGTATCATTTCGAGGTAGCTTATATTTGGCCCCCCAATGTTGTGTGCTTTGGTTTTCGAGGTATGCGCTTCTTCATTAGCCTCGAGCCCGATCTATCTTGATTCATCTGAACTTGACCTCGGGGTGACCTTTTCGAGCTTATGAAATCGGGCACACCTGATTTCGATCGTATACAAAAATACAATTCGATTCTTATTCAAATTCATCATAAAGTAAAAAAAATTCAAGCTGACATGACTTTTTGTCGGCTACATAAATGTGTTTCCATAAATAGACCACCAGTGATGAAAGAAATAAAAAATAGATCAAAACCAATTTCAATATATTAGTAAAGTTGACTTGATTAAAGTTTTAAACTAGAAGAAACAAAAATAAAAGAATAGAACAACAAATGGATTCAAAATTAGTTGATATTAAATATAATGAATTTTTTGTTCATCAATACTAACAAATAGCCCTCTGTGATTGTTTATACATTAGTAAGTTGTTATAAAATGTTCCCTCAACATTAGTCATTTTCAGACTGTATATTATCACTTAATTATCCTTTTTTTCTAAAAATTATATGACCAACCACTTTATTTTGAATTTTTAAAGAAAGATAATATATTTTTAGTTTGTGTTAATTAGACGACTCTCTGAAAATTCATGATAAAAATATATAATAAATATTTGGTCATTTGTTACGAAAGAAAATGTGACACCATATTATTCTATTGGTATTTATATCTCTTGTGCGAATGCGGGTTGAATTTTAGATAACAACATGAGCACTTTTAGGAGGTAGGTTGAGTTAGTTTAATAATATCAGAATCTATCATTTTCAAGACTTAATTTTTTTCTTTATGTTTTTCTAACTCAAGTATATTCTTTGATAATATTTATGTAGTTTCAAAAAAGTCTACACTCACACTGAAGATACACGCGCGACGCGCGTACTCTAAAATTAGTTTAAATATAGGGTATGTTTTTTGCGCGTGTACCTATATTATGAGTATATAATATTAAAAATTATACTAATATTTTGAATTATATTTTGAATTATAAAATAGATATAACTTCCCGAAAATGATAAATGTTGTTTGAAAGAGGACTTTAGTAACCATTTCTAATTGCTTTAATATATGTTAAAGTCCTACTTTCTACCTCAAGGAAAGAACACTTTTTCGTATTTTTAGAATACACGCTTGTGCATCTGCCCATATTATATATTTGGTATGCAATTATTATTTGCCATTTTGAAACTATTTGTTGAATATGATGTTGAGTTAAAATGTATCACTATTGTAAAATTTAGGTTATTTATATCGAATTATAGTATTTATAAGAATATGTATATTTATATTTTGGTACATTAACTTTATAGAAGGCGCATATGATTAAAGAATAATGGATATTCTATTGTATCCCCAAAGATCAATCATAATTTTTCACGTAAAGTGTTTTTCTATTTCTTATTTTTACTAAGATAACTAAATTACATAAATTTGTGGGTTTAATTTCTATGATCAATTATAAATCTAGAATTAAGAATAAGAAAAATTGGAGTATTGTTGATCGACTTTAGGTATAATTTTTATTTTGTCTTTCTCTAAATTTGGTATTTTATTTTTGATAAAATAGAATTAATTGGTTATAATTCTGGGTCAAAGAGTAATTCAAACATATAACATGTAATAACAACTTTTTACTTATTCTCTGTGGAATATTTTATTTTTGGTTTTTTTTTTTTTATAAATTATTATGTTACATAATTCAAAAAAGAAAAAAATTGCATAAATATTAAAGAAAAGAATTTGGTTGATATAAAACTTCTAAATATTAGGAGAAAACTTAAATTCTGGAAAAAAGTCTTGTCTACAATGTCAAACAGCTTAATAGTTTTGTTAACTTATTTGAATTGGAAATTAATAAGGTTAACAATCAATTTTTTCCTTAATTGAATAATAAACTCTGAATATAAAAATAGGTATTGGAAGTGCATTTCTTTGATCGTGCCTATTCAATTTCAAATCACAAATATTGACTACCATTTTTGTAAGTAGAAATATGTTGACTTTGAATTTCTAAATACAAAAAACTTTTACTTGTTTTAAATAAGAAAAAATTATTAACCAAAATTTAGTTAAAATTAAAGTGTGTGTATATATATATATATATTCAATATTTTGTTTTATATGGCTAGCCAACCAGCCAAATGTGTTTATTGGGACAGGATAAATTATTGTCAAAGAAGCCAACGACATAGGTTGATTATACCATTGTATTTAACAAGATAATAGTCTGCATTTTATTCAGATTCACAAAGTAGTATCATTTCTTAATTTCTCGTGTGTAAAAGTATATTTGCTTATTGGTATAGTTTAGACCATATATGTGTAAAAATAATATACAAAGTAATTTGGTTTACATCTTTACTAAGTCCGCTTACCTACTTTGACTATATCATAAGCATACAAACTTTCTTTTATTCAAAAGATAGTTAATTATTATATAAATGCATCATTACAAAATGGAGTGCTCGTTATTGCACTACGTAATAAACAGCATGTTCGCTCTAGTCAAAACTTTTCGAATATAAGAAGTTTCCTGATTCTTGTCTGCTTCCTAAATGTTAACAAATACAAAGGGAGAACTGTTAAAAGACTTAAATAATTTACATTAGCAGTACTCTCCATCTTGGCTCCATTTAGGAGTGTCAAATAGAAGAGTCGGGCGATTTTGAACGGGTTAAAATGAATTGAGTCAATAATTGAACGAGTCAAATGACTCGTTCAAAAGTTACTTGGGTTAAGACAGGCTGAATTAAAATGGGCTAAATTTTGGTTATTGCCCAACCCTCCCAACTTTTATCAAGCTTTACTTAATATGTGTTGTTTTCTTATGAATTGTATAATTACTAAGTAAGATTTTTTTTTCTTTTGTTGTGGCATATGAACATAGCAAACAAAATTAATTATTATTTTTAAGATATTTTGAAAAGTTACTCATAGATCAATTTGGTTAAAAATTAACCCAATTTTAAATGGGTCGAGATGGTTTGGGTCAAGATGGACTGAGTTCAATGAATGGAGGGAGGGGGTCTAGGGGGTTCTGCAGTCATACCTTATATTTGTGCCACCTTTTAACTTGTACCTTATTTTTAAAAATTATTGATTTGGTAGCCAACTGATAAAAAATCCGTAATAATATGACAATTACACTCCTTACAAAAGATATAAAACCAGAATCACGCAACCTCATTCGTAAAAAAAGATCTCCTCCTCTACTCTCACCAGCTTTATCAAAAAATCAGAAACTTGTCTATATTCATCTTCACAATCACACTTGCATGAAGTTGTTTCACCTTGAAGCTAAAACTTCACGCTAATGTAGCATGAAGTTGTTTCATGTTGAAGCTAAAACTTTATGTTAATACATGCTGAAGTATTTACCTGCAGTCTACAGTTTTGTCATGAGTTTTATCCGAAATTTCAGTCTAAACATGATGAAGTTATTTAGTTTATTTGCTAAAACTTCAGACTAAACATGCTTAAGTTTTTAAGTTCATTTGCAAAAACTTCAGACAAAACATGCTTAAGTTTTTTAGTTCATTTGCTAAAACTTCAGACTAAACATGCTTAGGTTTTTGTCTTGTAGTATGTAATTTTCCAATGAGTTTTTGCTAATGCATGTTGAAGTTATTTAGTTCATTTGCTAAAATTTAGACTAAACATGCTTAAATTTTTTAGTTCATTTGCGAAAATTTCAGACTAAACATGCTTAAGTTTTTTAGTTTATTTGCTAAAACTTCAGACTAAACATGCTTAAATTTTTGTCTTGCAATATGTAATTTTCTGATAAGTTTTTTCTAATGCATGCTGAAATTATTTAGTTCATTTGCTAAAACTTCATACCAAAACATGCTGAAGCTTTGTCATGCAGTCTACCTTTTATTAAAAAGGATAAAATCGTCTTTTTAAAACGCTTTTAACAAACAAAAAAAAGGGTACGAATGTAAACGAAAAAACAAAACGGGTATAAGTTAAAAAGGGACACCCCATGCAATTTTTACGTCAATAACTAGCCCACCTTGGACGGAATGGGCGGATCTTTTAGGCTTGGGCCAAATTGAAAGTCCTAGTTCCATTCTTTACCATCAAGTTTTTGACGTTCATTATGTTCCCTGAGCTTATTTTATTATCAATTCTATTTCTGTTATTATTATTTTTTTCTTATTAATAAATAGGCCTCTTTACTCATATGACTTTCTCGTATTTCTCAAAAAAGTAATTCGATTGATGTGATTTGGTACGAGATTAATGATCTCGATGTGATTTTGTACGAGATTAATGATCACGAGTTGTTATTTAAGCATTACTAATTAAACAATATGCAGATGTTTTAGTGTACTTATGTGAAGTATAGGTCCAAATTGAAGATATCCTTAGTGGGCCGTGGCAGGTCCCGTAGGAACATAGGTACCATGAATATCTCTAAGAAGCTCATTTCCTATATTTGTTTGGTCAAGTTCACTCAAAAGTATTTTTTAAAAAAATATATAAAAAAAATTATTTTTAGTGGGAAGTGGTACAATTTAAAAAGTATTTTTGAGCAGTAATTAATATTTGGCCAAGTTTTAAAAAGTACTTTAAAGTATAATTTTTCTCACAATTATTTTTGGGAAAAAACTACTTTTTCTGTTTCTCAAAACTGCTTTTACTTTTATTCAAAAATCACGTATTTTTCTAAAAGTTTGACCAAGCACCAAACTTTAAGAAAATACTATTAGTACTTTCGGTATAAAAAAAAGTGCTTTTAGCCAAAATGCTAGTCTCCAACCATAAGGTTAGTTTTTATTTACTCATTTCTGTGCAAGTCCACTAATACATGGATTATAGTTGTGTTTTTGCTTTTTTGGGCCAAAATCCACCTAACCTGTAAAATTAGATCCAAATTCAAATGTAGGCGAAGTCTTTTTCAAGATAACTGCTTAAATTAAAAATAGTCGGTGTAGGTATAATATATGCATAATTTACGTGTAAGCTTCAACAAGAATACAAAACAAATATCCAAGCCTCATTTGCATTACTTTGGAACTGCTCGAAAGAATCAAATGAACGTCAGTAGTAATATCGTACTACTATTTTCTTCTTTATGGAACTAAACAAATAGATAAAAGTGTTTACAAAGTGAAAGCAGAACTTATTTACACGAGTAAATCAATTTAGATGGACAAATGACAAGTCTTTTGAGTAGATTTTGTTAAGTTCTTGAAAACTCGTTTGGTTCAAGTATTTAAAGAAGTTTCTTCAATAACATTTTCCAGAAATATTTTGTTTGCCAATATGAAGAAACTCTCACAAACCATTAAAAGTTTAACAGAAACTATACTTATCCAAATAAATTACTTACTATTTTACACAAAATTTTCCTCAATCTTAAAAAGATAAAGTCCAAACATATTTTTACTCCTTGAAACAAGAAGGTTCAATTAATAGACGATCTTCATTGGGATTGTACACAAGAAAATAAATGCTTCCCTTGCAAATTCTAGCCAGAATTTTCTAGCACAAACAAACACGTCAGTTAACTTAAATGTACCAAAGTTGACTTCATCTGATCATTAAATGAAAAGTTGAGAACTTGAGAGCCATAAGTGCTATCTTATCCCAAAAGATGAACTAATCTCAAAATAGAATACAACCAAATAAAATTAATTAATGAACCAGATTGGATTACATCTACATGTGATCTCAATTTATTTACCAGTTGCTGCTGGGTTGTCAACAAAAAAATGGAGTATTTGCATCATCTTCTGGACCCACTCGAGTCACCTAAGTCTTCTCTTCTTCAATGTATCACACACTAATCCCATTAGTTCATCCTTAACACAAAAATACAAAAAAATGTGTATTGTTGTTATATTTGAAGGAAGCCTTCGGACGTTATAATCATGTAACCTATAGGTCACGACTCGTATGTTTCAGTTCGTCAGATTGTCTCTTGTCTGCTTATGAATTCAATAACAGTTTGAAAAGTTACCATGTTCAGGAGCTTTGGAGTAATGATAAAATTAAGTCACAAGTACGAACCGTAAAATTAACCATTAATACTTGCGTCAAAATAGATTGTCTACATTATACTCAAAGAGGTACAATGCTTCCCCTACGTGAAGGTGGGAAGTTTTCTGCACCAAACTGCTCGTTGTGTGTAGTGCCATATCACCTACGCCAAGGCATATAACCAATTTTTTTTAGCAAGCCATGTGAGGACTAGGTCAATAGAAATGTCCAAAGAGAAAGGAGAGAAATATGTAGACTCCAACTTGACCGCAAAAGTCTTGTTCATTGATCATCAATTGGACAATATCATTGCATTTTATAAGTGAGAAGAAAAGACTGTGTGCCATTTTAAATTTAGCTGATCAAGTTTCTATGGCACAATCTTACAACACCAAAATTTGATTGTATCAAGTATTCTAAATCCATCTTCCTCTTTTGTTGGGTTGTGAATTAATGCTGATTTCTTATTTTCAACTATAGCTGGTTACCATATGTTTCTAAAAGTAAAAAGTTCAGTACTTGGTGTTGTCATTCAGTCCAAACAAGAATATCAGGAACGACCTTTTGTCTACTTATATAGAACTTTTATCAACAAATTAAAAGGCAAATCCATGCATATAAGATAAAAGGATTTAACTTATAAATAATAATGTTTAGAAATATATT
Source organism: Nicotiana knightiana (assembly GCA_005239525.1). Lineage (NCBI taxonomy): Eukaryota > Viridiplantae > Streptophyta > Magnoliopsida > Solanales > Solanaceae > Nicotiana > Nicotiana knightiana. The sequence continues at coordinate 78,303 of ML414649.1, read as the reverse complement.
TTACTATGCAATATAATTTTATCTCTTGAAGCGGACTGCTTGTTTATTTTTATTTTTTATAGCATATAAGAAAGCATTTAACTTATATATTTTAAACTATCAGTATATAAAAAGTTAAACTCTTTAATTTAAGTAATAACCAGAGGCCAGAGCAACCTTGCGTGTATAAATTTTATGTGAAGAAGAAAAAAGAATCCATAAAAGATCATGTGTTANTTTAATATTATTAGACGTATAAGTGCAAGTTTGAACTCTAATTTGAAGTATTAAATATTTAAATGTAAACTTTAATAGTTTAATTTGCAAGTTTTAGTTTGTTATTTTAATATTATTAGACGGTACCTAATTATTTAATGATATATTCAAATGTAAGTGCACTTGCAATTTATAAGTGCAATTTTTTCCATAATCATTGTTATCTTTATATATTTTACTTTATATTTTATATAAATTACAATACATGTACAAAAACTTGAAAAAAAAAATTAAAAAAATTGAAACCCGGCCCGGCCCGGCCCGGTAGTACCCCTACCCGCACGGGTTCATTTTTACCCGGATAAACCCCAACCCGTTAAACCCGTTAACAATTAACCGGTAAGAACCCGTAACCGCAACCCGTCCGGTTAGGAAAAAAACGTAACCGGCCCGGCCCGGCCCGCCCGTTAGACACCCTTAGTTAAACCTTGATTTTATCGTCTTTAGGTATAGACAAGGGAACTGCTAAGTGAACGTCAAAGAAACGGACAATATATGCAACATCAAACCCATTTGATGAAATTTGTCATTTGTTGGGTGAGAAGAAAAGCAAGAAGACAAGTCCAAATGAGACAAGCAACCAAATCTCTTTCTCACTACTCTCTCTTTTTAGGTCCTCCACTTGTTTCCTCTTTCTCAATATCATACGTATTTCCACGTCAAACAAACTCCTTAATTTCAAACAACTTTGAGACGGTTTTATTGACTCCTTTCTTGACTCCCATATGAATATGACTAAAAAGCATTATACGTTCACGTGAGGCTCGGGAAAGGGAAAGAGTCGTACTCCAAAAGAGTGTAATTCACATTGCACACAGTCTATTCTAATCTTTGGTTAATTCTACTGTTCGAACTCGTGATTTATAAGTCACACGGAGATAATTTGACCACCCTTCTATACGTGAATATGAGTTGAAAATGCAATTCCAAGGATTACACTATTTTTTAAATCATTTTCTCATTTTCCTTCCTTTAATAATCACTTGCCTTGTAATTCCCTATGTGTATTTGGTGTTGACAAACAAAGATAAACTGACAAAAGAATAGAAGAAAGACATCGAAATGAATTTCAATCATTTCTGTTCTTTTTCTTGCCAACATTTTCCTTGTATTGATAAGAACTCTTGAATTACATTATTCAGAACTCGAAAAGAATTAAAGATATATGTTTAATCCACCTATAAAACAAAAAAAATCTAGTATAGTAATCTCACTTTCCTGATTACTACCTAAGGCAAAAACAAATTTAAGAAAAAGAAAAAAATTTAAAGGAAATGAGCAGCAATTGGCTAGCTATCAATTTGCTGGAAAACTTGAATTAACGACTTTATTGATTGCCATTGCTGGTGTTATTGCCATTGGTTGTGACACTGCCATTTTGGTTGTTGGCGGTCGTTGTGATAGTGGTAGTATTGTTAGTATTACCATTGTTTGGTTGCTGGGGATTTCCAATAAGGGAAGTGATGGCTGCTGCTAATGCTGCTGTGAAATTAGGATCAGCAGTGAGAGCATTCACTGTGTCAGCCAAAGGATTGTGGTTCGATTGATGAATCGATGATGGCAATGTTGAGGCGTTCTGTCCTTCCGAATCTTGGGACAATTGTAGGCCAGAAAATTTGGATTGGTTATATAAAGCCTGGTTAAAAATCTGAGGTAAAAGTGCAGCTGGATTTGATAACATATTGTGGGGTGGATTTGAGAATGGGACTTGGAATTGGTTAGGGGGTCTTGGAAATTGCAAAGGGTTCGGGGATTGAGTTAGGTCCAATGTAACAGTAGGAAATGGCGCAGAGGCTGAAATTGTAGCCATGCTAGAGGAGCAAGGGAGTAAAGTTCTGGCAAAGAAATTGGAATTCATTAGCCCATCTGCACTTGGCATAGAACCTGAAAGCAACATTCTTGCTGCTGAGGAAGTTGTCGACGCCATTGCCATTGCTGCTGGAGGTAATGGATGATTGTGAGTTCCTTCATAAGTTGTGATCAAGATTGTTCTGTCCTCTGCACATCTTTGAACCTGTCAATAATGCAGCAAAATTCACTTCAGTCAGAAGATTCTTGGCACTCAAACAATACCCTATGAAAATGTAAAATGACTTGGGTTGCTTTTATTTAATTTATAATATATATCTTTGACTTGAATTACTCAAGATTCTCACTTGATTATTGTTGGAAAAAACATATATTGTATTTGATCAAGAACCATCAATAGCAACCTAACGCCAACTAGCATTAACAATCAGTGTTAGATATGAAGTGTACAACTAACACATTTTTATTAAGATTGTTGACCTTTGTGATTCAGATTGACTAAGATATAACTCTGGAAAAAATCATGAGTAAGTACAGAAATAAATTGTTGGACTAAACAAAAACATACTTGCTTCCGAACTGGGCAACCAGCTGCCATGGTGCATCGGTAATAAGCCCGAGGACACGGATTTCCCTTCGCCATTTTCTGTCCATACTTTCGCCATTGGCAACCATCTGTGATCTGATTTTATCCACGGAAAAAAATAGTATCCATTAGTTTCCATCAAATAATCTTTTCAAAACTAAATAGGACTAGTTAAAATTGTACCATGGGAGCCTCTGATCGAGCCCTGACCGAGACACGAGCCTTTCTCATAGTAGCCTCAGTAGCTTGATCAGTACTTTTAGAGCCATTACCAAGTCTTGGAATTTTATTAGGACCCCAACCAGGTGAACCTTTTTCAGGACTCTCTTCTCTACCCATTCCACATGTGGAACCTGATTCCATATTATTCGTTGGTGATCGTGATTTATCCCTTCCACTTCGTCCCTCCGACGAAGACAACGAAGTCTCTTCTGCTTCTGAACCAGTGGCAGCAGCTAGGCCAAGATCCATAAATTGCCTTGGCACTATTTGTCCTCCACTCCCAAGACCATTTTTGCTGTGAATTTGTTGTCTCACTTCTTCACTTTTCCCGTCTCGATGATCATTTTCTTGATGTTGTTGTTGCTGTATCATTGTCATCATTTGCATGTGGAGGTTACTATAATCGTTCGTTGCCTGATTTAACATGTCTTTTAAACGTCGATTTTCGCCATTCATTCTTTCCAATTCAGCTTGAAGAACTGCTAACTGAAATAGGAATATAATGAGACTATAAATTCAAGTTTCTAACATAGCTAAAAATACTAAAACTAATAGTACTATAATTAGTAAATGATTTTAGTGTTACCTCATTCTTGGTTCTTTTATCCTCAGAGTTAGGAGATAAGCCATCTTCCACTATGGACTGATCACTATAAGTATTTGCTGTGAGAAGATGCAAACCAGTCTACAAAAGTAATAAAATCGGATCAAATTAAGTACTTAAAAAATTCACTAAACAAAAATTTTTTTGGTAAAAAAAATGCTAAATAGGGTAGCTTACATTAATGTTAAAATCCAATTCAGGAGGAGGGGTGCTGGATTCTTTTCTTTCAGTGTCCATAGTAGTATTATTAGCAGTTGTAGCTGCCTCCTCAGAATTACTAGCATCTTTTTTATGATCAGCAAAAAAGTCCATCTCATCAATAACTGGTCTAATTTTCTGCTCTTCTTCTTCGTCTTCGTCTTCATCATCTTCTTGATTATGATCAGTATTTGAAGAGTTAAGGTTAACTGGGAATTGAATAGTAGAAGGTGGTGACCTGTTTTTAAAAGGTGATGACTCCATTGATGTTAACAATGGTTGAAACTTGAATAATTTTTGAGGAAGGAAGTGTTTGATGGGATCTGGATCAAAAGAGAGTCCACTTCCATTGGCCATATATGAAGAGAAATGAGAAGAAATGGAAAAACAGAAAGGGAGAGAGAAATGGCAAGTGAGAAGAAAAGAAGCAATGGACTCGGCTAATTAAAAGGGGAAGTTGAGACTTGAGACTTGAGACTAGGGAAAGGAAGACCAAATATAAGGTGGAGGGGTTTTTGTGGAAGTGAAAAAGAGTTGAGTTTTCTACTTTCTAGATTTGTTTGAAAGAGAAATTGATGGGATTTGATTTTTTCTGAAAATTAGACAAAACAAAAGAGTATTATAAGTAAAGAATTGGAGAAAGGATTTGTCAAGTGACCCCACTTGGAAATGAGCTGTGTCAAAGCTGGGACCATCCTAGGGGTTTTAGTGGGGTCCATGTGATAGAAAAGTTTTGGGAAAGACAAAAAAGAATCACTCCATAAATTATATTGAAATTAAACTATTTCAAAGGAACGGAAAAATATACTTAGAGCCAGTTTGGATTAGCTGATTGTAAATAACTAAATATTAAAAAACTTTTTTAAGTGTTAGAACTGATTTTTAAAATATGTATTTATGTGTTTGGATAGAAGTGTTGAAACTGATAATAAGCACTTGATATGTTTGATAAAAAAAATGGTGATAAGCTATTCATTTATTAAAATAACTAAAATACCCTTAAAGTGTTTTTGAAAGATTATAGATTAACAAAATTATAAAGAAAAGAATTAACAACGAATATAAAATGAAGAGAAAGTCCGAAAATTTATTTTGAAAAAAATATTTTGTGATTAGAAGATATTATTAAGGATAAACTAGTAAAAGTATTAGTCAAACTTAAACCAAACGATGCTTATAAGCTTAGCCAAATACCCTTTTACTTTGTTACAAACTTTACTCTAGCTGAAAATCTTCGTAGTAAGGATTGGGGGGGTGGGGGGGAGGGGTGTGAAGTTTTTGAGCAAAAGAAATGACATTGATTTTTTTCTTTTTGTCAAAATAAGAAGTGAGAATGTGACATTGACCCGTTCCAAGAAATTCACCGGCCCAATTGGCCCGGCACTTAGCTCGTGACGACGGAGTGCTGATTTTTTATTGGGTAAAATATAAAATTGTTCTGTGCTACAAAATTAATTATATTCGTTAGTTATTGTTTATTATTTTTTAGAGCGGTTAAAAGTAAATATTTTTATTTTTTTATTTTGGGCCTCGTTTGGATGCATTAGAGTCATCGAATTTCACAGACCGGCCCATTTATCACGACTTGTGGGCCCAATGTTTGCCACGTAGGACTTTTTTTCTTCTTCTTACCCCACTTTGACTTCTTCACTTGTCAGTTGTCATATGATTTGAACATTTCAAATTAAGAAGAAAGTGATTTTACTTGGTAAATGACGTTAAAGCTGTGTGGTAAGTTTTGCTCGTCTTCTCTATATTTATGGACAAGATCTAAATTTGTGGCTTTTAAAATAGGCAAGAAATGTGAATCTATACGCGAATTAAGGTAAAACCATCTATGATGATAAGAATGCAATTCTAAACACGTAAGTTTATATGTTATTTATCGTTTAATGTAATATAAATATTTCTTTATGATAATAAAAAAGAAGCTCCGCAAATTGATACTTGATTGTGGTAATATACAAAAGATAAATGAGATGTTACTCAAACTATTTATATATATATAGTTAAAACAATTCCACACATATACTATGTCCAAATATAGTTATAAAAGAATAGTAGATGCAAATAAACTCCATAATCACTAGCTTAAAATTTTGCGATCTGCCTATAGGAAAATCATTAAATCTAATATAGGACCATTTAAAAATAGAGGAGGTTTCACCAATTGATACTCCTATTTTATTATGATATGTAGAGACATATGAAATATTTAGTTGATAAAAATAAGATTCACTAAGTAAAACAACAAAAAAAAAGGAAGGAACTTGAATATTAGGGTTTAATTCATATAGGTTTAGCTAACTAGCTACTCTAGGTGGAAATTAATATTACTAATAAGGGTTAATACGTATATACAGTCAAACCTTTCTATAACAACCTCGTTTGTTCTGAATATTTTTAGATGTTATAACGAAGTGATGTTATTAAGAACATATATTATAACATAACATAAATATTGATTCCGAAAAAGTTTAATTTTTGTAGTGAAGTGTTGTTATATAGAAATATTGTCGTAGAGAAGTTTGGCCGCAGAAGATATTGAATTTAAGGATGGTCCAATCTATAGGTATTTTTCAACAATGGTAGCCAATTAAATATTCATTATGCAATTGACCTTAAAAAAAGGGCATGCAAGGATTATATATTTAATTTTCATAACTTATTAAGAAAAAGAAATTAGGTCCTTTGGTCCCAACTTAGCGTCGCCCGCCGAACATGACTATGAAAACCTACTGCAGTCGAATATTAATTTGGTTTAGCTTTTCCATTAACTCACAAACACAAATAAGAGTTTAAAAAAAGAATAGTTAAAATAAATGGAAACAAATTAAAGGAGGAAGAAAATTCTATGAAGAAACTCTCACATAGTATATAGTCACATGCAAAAGAGGTCGACAAAGAGGTAAATATATTATATAAATTTAAATTAAAGTCATTTTTCACCGACCTTGACCTCCTATCTATTTTTCTTTTGTCTAAGAGAGTAAGAAAAACTTTTAGAAAATATCAGAGACAGATACAACACCTTTCTTATTTGTTGCTATAATGCAAAATTGCTTTAGATAGTTCTATAAAGGATTCGACCAAATTTGGTCAATTTTGAACTTTGAGTGATAACAAATGTAAAAAGAGAAGCGAAATTGATCAAGGTAGGAGAATTGAGATATTATCACTTTTAATGCGCGTCAGAAATTATTTATATTCTGTAGTTAGAGAAGTGTATCAACTTATATATATATACAAAAATTATATACTTTTTCGACTATTATTTTGAGAGTAACTATATAATGTCATTTTTCCTTTTTAATTTAACCGGCCTTAACTTTTGGGTCGTTTGATTGAATCTTCTTTTGTTGATATAGTTTCCACAATACTTTTAATACTCCCTCCCGTCCACAATAAGTGATTTTTGAGTATTTTCATACAAATTAAGAAATTTATATTTTAACGTTAATTAGGAATAAAATTGACCATATTAACATTTACTATCTCTTCACCTAAACACTCTTAATACATAATTCAACACTATTTACTTCAATAACAATGCAAGAAAAAAATAATTAATTCATTCTTAAAATTTAAAAAAATTAAATATTTTGAACCACAGGATAAAAAATCACTTGTTGTAAGTGGAGGGAGTGTTAATGAAATAAATCGAAATCCCGGGAACGGTTCCTTTCTTTTCTTTGAAGTTTGAAGCAAGTCAATAAGAGCATGGCTGTCTTTTCCTCTCCTCTCATGCATGTAATTTGTAAAATATACACTTCCGTCTCAAATAATTTATTGATGTTATGAAATAACGACGGTAAAGAAATAAATTGAAGACAAGTATAGATAGAGAGAGATTGATGTTTTATTCAATTTTCAAATTGATGTGCATAATAAACTGAAATCTCCTCTATTTATAGAAGAAAGAAGCTGATGTGTAAGCTGCTACTGCAATCTGCTGTGTAAGCTGCTACTGCAAGCTGCTGTGTAAGCTGCTTGTAAGCTGCTACTGAAAGCTGTTGTGTAAGCTACTATAAGCTGCTGTGTAAGCTGCTTGTAAGTTGTTACTTTACCAGATGTAGATAATATTCTACCAGGAGTAATGTTTATCGATAACTGAGTACCGAAATGATAAGCTTCTTCAGGAAACTTATTTCCAATAGAGTACCAAATAGATAAACATATTTACGGCAGATTTCCATATGGATAACCTTCTTCAGGAAGCTTATGAATATCCACAATATAATATATATTTATAACACTCCTCCTTGGATGTTCATTAAAAGATAATGTGCCTCATTAAAACCTTACTAGGAAAAACCCCGTGGGAAAAATCCTAGTGCAAAAAAAAGTACACATATTTAGTAATACGCATTGCTAGGTGGCTCATTAAAAACCTTATAAGGAAAATCCTATGGGGAAAAACCTTAGTAAAGAAAAAAGAGTGCATCACGTATTTTACTCCCCCTGATGAAAACCTTGTTTCAAATATTTGAGTCTCTGCATTCCAATCTTGTATACCATCTTCTCAAAAATTGAATTTGTGGAGAATATTATCCACCACTATTTCCGATCGATTTTAACTAATCTCATCAAACCAAGAAGCTGTTGCAAGTTTTCATTGAGTTGCTTGCAACCTGCCTGCATCAACTGTTTGTAGATAAACTTCAATGGAGTACTAGATGGATAATCTTCTTCAGGAAGATTATCTAAAATAGAGTAATAAATGGACATCCACAATAATATTTTCATAATACTCCCCCTGATAAAGACTCTGTGTAGGAGAAGAGCCATATCTTGCTAGCAAATTAGCAAAAAATATTGTGTCAGGCCTTGTAGCATTAGCAAGATACATTAGTGCACTAATTGCACTGAGATAGGGTACTTCGGGACCAAGGAGTTCCTCATCCTCTTCTGGAGGTCGGAACAAATCCTTAATTACTTCAAGTGATCGAACAACCATTGTTGTACTCAATGGGTGCGCTTTGTCCATGTAAAAGCATTTTAAGATCCTTTTTGTATAAGCAGATTGATGGATAAAGATTCCGTCTGCAAATTGGAATCCGTCTGCTAAATATCCAATTTGCAGACCAAGACAAAGTTTTGTCTTTCCAGGATCTTTCATCACAAATTCTTTTTTAAGATATTCAATTGCCGTTTGGAGCTCTTCTGGAGTTCCAACAAGATTTATGTCATCAACATAAACAACAAGGATAACAAATTTTGATGACATCTTCATTATAAAATACATGGACAAATAACATCACTTACGCAACTTTTTTTCTGCAAATATTCACTGAGACGATTATACCACATGCACCCAAATTATTTTAAATGGTACAATGACCTTTGTAATCTGATTGAGTACATTTCTCGAGACTTTGAACTATATGATTCATGCATTTTAAATCCTTCAGGGATATTCATATAGATTTAATCAAATGAGTCATATAGGTTATGACTTGCATTTAAATGGCATGACATCTTCAGGTATCTGGACTACATGTCCGATCCTCACAATCCTTTACAATATTGTGCACTATATTATATCAAAGATATCATTGACGATCATTTGGTATCGGTTCCTAAGCGACATAACTTGTTGATATCTCATCACTTTCCTTATTTCAGGTACCTAAACTTCTTCTGGAGTTTCATGAAATGTTATGTCGTGGGCTCTTCCAGAGCTCATTTTCTCCTTATTATGATCATTTTGATCATTTGCTCCTATTCTTTTCAAGAATTGTTACCTTTGGAACCGATTGGTCAACCACGCTTCATGCGTACAGTAAACTCCATCCTTCAGGGACTTTAATTTTAATAGGAGCATTCGCAGCTGAAATATGATATTTAATTATGGATCAGCAAATGCTTCTGGAATTTGACTTGAATTATCTTCTGAGTGAGGATCATACTAATGATAATTCGATTCATAGAGCATATTTTTCAACTGTTTATTCCATCACCCAAATGTTAGAAAAAACTAACATATATCCCCAATATTCTTTAGGAAACATATCTTTGTGCATTGTGGTAGAGAAATTAATCATATACCACACATCAAAAGATAGTAATAAAAATATTTAGTTTCTGATCCTAAACCAATTGTGAGGGGAGGAATTATCATATATTATTGGCCTGATGTATACAAGTGTTGCTATATGCAATTTAGAAAATCTTAGACCAACACATGAGACTTTGTTCTCATAAGCGATAGTTTAGCCTTTAATAGGAGGTATTCAATGCTAAACTAGCTTGGATATAAACCAACATCATCAAGATCAACTATATTGATTTCATAATCTGAAATTTATGCTTTTAATTGATAAAAGCAATTTCAAATGCCAAACTGCAGGTTGACAATAATCGCACATGTAACCATCTCATATATGCATCTATAAATGGTTCATACGATAGGTGAATGAGCCCATATTCACCTTTTATATATTTCAGATTAGGGTCTTAGTCCCAACTTTAGCTGGTATAATCAATTTATTATGAGAACAAGCAACACAAGAGAATTCTTGAAGAATCTTCTAGTTCTTCAGTATATGCTTATTTGAATTCTCAAATAGCTCATCTAAAAATGGTAAATGAAAACTTCAGGTTTATCATGACATGTGCTATCTCTTATTAAACTTCTGATTTACTATAGCATAAACTTTTGCATTAGTAAACTTCTGATTTATTGTGGCTACTTTTGTATTAGCAAATTTCTGATTTACTGTAGCTACTTTTGCCTCAGTAAAACTTCTGATTTACTGTGACTGCTTTTGCATTAGTAAACTTCTGGTTTACTGTGATACATGATATAATACAAATTTAAGAATAAGGCGGGTAACTTCCCATATACATATTATTACCCTCTATGATTGTGGAAACATGAAGATTTTCAATCTTCCAGTCATTTGTAGTCTTAATATGATAGCTATTTGTATTAGTAAACTTCAGGTTTACTAATACATATGTTTGACCATAATCATATAATATGAATGACATATTTGTATATAAGCTCTTCGAGAGCCTTCGTTTATTATCCACAATCTAATATTTATCAGACACTACTGGTGTCATGTGTCTTCTAGACAAGCAGTTAACTCTTCAGGAGTTATTGATACATTTTATACTATCAAATATTGCCAGACACTTCTGGTATCATGAGAGAAAATTGTAATCAAATAACTAATATAAAGACAATTCTACATTACAAAATATAAGAAATTAAGAATTTCAGTAATTTTACCACCAACTTTATGACGAATGTCTCCTTCAGGGAGAAATACCATTAACATCTGAATATTTTATATCTAAGCGGCAACCACATAGTCAATACATCCTTCAGGAAAAGATATATGAGTTGTTATTTCCTTCGGGGAACTCAATAACTAACCATAACATATTAATGTGGTGTAGTAGAAAATATTCTACAAGAATACATTTGCCTTAGAATGATACTTAATAAAATTTTCAAGATGTTTTACGTACAACAGGTACGTGCGGAAATGATTTTTATGCCACAAAATAATATTTATATCTTCTATTATTCTAGCTTTTCAGGAGGTGAGTGGAGGTATTTCTTCATTCACTCCATGAAAATGTACTTAAAAAATAACTTTGAATAGCTCATTATTTTGTTTAAGTACGGAAATACACACTTTCATAATATTTTCCTACTTCAGGAGGAAATTTCAATTGTGTTACTTCTTCAGGAGAAAATTTAAAATACGAAATATTGAGTATATATTCTCTCAATCATATTACCTCTTCTGGAGGTGAATTGTAATATATTTACATCAAGAACGCGTTCATATATTGTCACATTCACTTCAGGGAATGGATTAATATTTATCAAAAGTTCTCATCCTTCAGCTAATGGAACATAATTATGTGAACGTGCATTAATCACACCAAATTGTATGATGGCTTAGAAATGCTACTTCAGGAGCAAATAGATGCATGCAAGTAATATAGAGAAATTTTGTAACGACCCGGTCTGTCGTTACGTAGAACTTGTATTTTTATTGTTGTCATTGACTTGTCATGAATTAGTTATTCTATTATTGATGTGTCAGAGCCGATAGACTTGAAATCAGAATGGATAAATGAGAATTCAGTAACTTAGTCTTTAAAAATAGCCTTATAGTTGGAAAAGTCAAATGAGAGTTGACTTATTGGGAAACGACCTCGGAATGCGGATTTTATGGCTCGGATAGCTTCGTTAGGTGATTTGGGACTTAGGAGTGTGTTTAGAATAATATTTTGATGTCCGGTGTAGAATTAGGCTTGAACAGGCGAAAGTTGGAGATTTAGAAGTTCTTAGGCTTGAATTCGACATAGATCTGGTGTTTTGGTGTTGTTTTGAGTGTTACGAAGGTTCGACTAAGTTCAAGTTATGTAATGGGACTTGTTAGTATGTTAGTACGGGGTCCCGAGAAACTCGGGTGAGTTTCGGATATGTTTGGGCTGTGTTGTGCTCGTTTTTCTTATGCTTCGACGTCGTTTCTTCAAGCATAAATGATATCATATTGAACAAATAAGCTCCGATTGCTGTTTTGAATGAAGCAATAGATCCGTATCGTAATTATGGACCCGTAGCAAAAACAATCGTCGAATTTGGACATCGTATGAGGATTTTATGGCCATTTTACCAAGGTTGTCAGATTTTTCAGATTAATTACGAATTTGCCCCTGACGGCGTATTAGAAACCTGCACTATTTGCAAATCTTAAAACCTACATATCTCCTTCATTATAAGGTCAAATTGAGTGATCCAAAAGCCTAAATTGATTATAATTTCACAAGGAATCCATTGGAAGCATAAAACGTGAATTTTGGGATTGTTTGACACGAGAATCGAGGCAGAATAGCTAGAGAAACAAATATACAAAACAAGGGTTTGTTCTTTCGGTCATATCTTGAGTTGGGGAGCTCGGATTTGGGCGATTTTGGAAGCGATATTCACCATATGGATTGGGGTAAGTGTTCTCTACTCGTTTTTTTGCTTATATTTCATGAATCCATCTTCGTTTTTGGGATTTGATTGATGATTTCAAAGTGAAATTGAGGGATTAGGGCTTGAGTTTAAGAGACCTTTAGGGATTGATTCGAAGGTTCAAACGAGCTCCGATTTTAGCGTTGTTTATATGTACGGACTCATGAGATGACGAAGAACAGTTTGGTATAAAAATTTCTGAATTTCGGGACGCGGTCCCGGGGGTCGGTTTTTTACCGGTTTCGGGTTTTTGGGTTAAATTTGATATATTTCGATTGAGAATTGTTCTTTAAGCATAATTTGATGATAAAAATATGAACTTTGTAGATTTGGAGCACTCAGAGGCCGGATTTATAGGTAAAGGCACTGCGGAATAGTTTTTAGCCGTTTTTGAGGTAAGTAACGTTTCCAAACTTGGTTCTGAGGGTTCGAAAACCTGAGCTAAATATGACTATTGTTGAGGTGACGCACATGCCAAGTGACGGGCGTGAGGGTGTGCATCGAGTATTTGTGGCCCAGCTTATCCCATGGCACCGCTTAATGATTATTCCATGATGATATCTGTGGATCTATTAATGTGGTAATTGTGAACATGTTAGAAACCATGTTAGTATAAATGCTAGGCTTCACGCCGGAAATTCTGAGACCCGAGTGGTCGTATATTTCTACTTCATGTTGTGATTAATTGATGTCATGTACTCAGTCTTGATATAACATATCATTTCATATCCCAGTCTCAGGATTGTTAATTACATGCATACTTATCATTGTTTCGGGCTGATGGAAGAAATTCTGATCCATGTGAGTGAGACTGAAGAGTAATGACTGAGTAAGGCCGAGAGCCTGTTATTGATACATTTATGAGAATGGACCGCACACTGCAGTGATATTTAAATCATGCCTTCGTTGGCTTGGTATGGCGCTTGGGTCACTAGGGCCCCTCCGGAGTCTTTACACCCCCAGTGAGCGCAGTGATGAGGGATGGATCTTCCCCGGGGCATGGATCTTGTCCGAAGTGATATTAAGGGATGGATCTTCCTTGGGCATGGATCTTGTCCGAAGTGATGAGGGATGGATCTTCCCTGGGCATGGATCTTGTCCGAAGTGATATTGAGGATGGATCTTCCCTGGGCATGGATCTTGTCCGAAGATGATATTATGAGAGGGAAGGATCTTCCCTGGATATCAAAATTTTTCGAGTGTTGTATTCCGGAGATGGATCTTCTCCGTGGGGGCTGGACTGGCTTTTTTCCTCAGTACATAGTGACCACGGTCACCGGTGTTTATGCATATTCCGGGATGGAACTTTCCTGGGCCTGAGATCCATATATAGTACTGAGTGGACTTCTGTGGGAGAGTTGTGAGCACTATGTGCATATCCATACTGGTTTCATACATATATTTTATGATGTCATGTAGATTGTACTGGCATACTTGGCATATTTACTCATCCTGATAAACTGTTAGCATGTCTAAATTCTGTATACTGTTTATTGTAAAGATTTTTGAGGTTTTGTCCGTCACTACTTCTCAGCCCATAGTTTGGATTCGTTACTTCTGAGTTGGTGTACTCACGTTACCCCCTGCACCTTGTGTGCAGATCCAGGTACACCGCGACCCGATAGTGTTTATTGAGCAGGTGTCAGAGATTTCATTGGAGTTGTCGAGGTAGCAGCTGGCGATCGCGACCTCGTCTTCTCTTTCTTATTCTACATGTTGTTCTTTATTTTGAGACAATGTTGTCCATTTTCCCTTTTTCTTTGATTTATGTTATAGTAGCTCATGACTGAGTGACACCGGATCCGGGGATTGGAGATTTAAATTTAGTTTTCAAATGTTGTTTTAAATTTAATAATTTTTGATATTATTAATAAATTCGTTTAAAAATCACATTTTTACTGGAAATGGAATTTAGCTTAGTTAAAAAGGGAGGCTTGCCTGGTTCCACGACAGGCGCCATCATGACTCCGAAATTGGGTCGTGACAAGGTTGGGTTCTCTGTGGGGCGTCGATTCCTTGCCTTATTTTGTAGTAGGGCGATTGGATGGGAGGTGGAGCTCGGGCCCTCGAGAATCCGCGTACCGCCACGGGAGAGCATTCCTTGGAGAAACTCCATACCCTTCTTTCGGATCTCGAATCGAGGGGAGTCAATTCCGAGTCCTTCTCTCAATTAAAAGGGAAGGTACCCCTGCGAAGGGGTGGGGACGAACACTCTACCACATAGTGGAGTGGATAGCTAGGACTACTGAAATGGAGAAAACTTATCTTCAATTGTAACCATAGAAAACCTAAATTATCACTTCTGGTGGTCATAGGCATATACCACTTCTGGTGGTTAAAAAAACTTAGTTACAATGAGATATACGAAAGACAACCACTTCTGGTGGTTGTATATTTCTCGCAAACTCTGCTAGAGTTTAAGTGAACCATAAAACTAAGTCATAACAAGATTTAGGAAATATGCCACTGTCGATGACTATATTTTTTGAAAGCTTCCATACTTAGCCATCAATAAAGATGAAAATAATAAATCATGGTCCCTTCTCGCAATATTTTTCTTCAGGAACAAGTTTATGGCATGAACTGCTAAGTGAATCGGTTATGATCCTTAGGACCAATGAACAAAAATTATATTGTTAGTAAAAAAAAAAGAATGTCTGATATGAAGGAAGTACTAACCTTTTGAGTAGAATTCTTAATTACAACGATTTGATCTGATTTATATCCATGGACTTTCGCTAACTCAACTCGACAAATAGTTAGAGTTAAGCAATATATAAAAGTGCAAAACTTAATGTCACAAGTCCTTTGCTACAAACCTACTTCAAGATAGCAAAGCAGCAAGGGAAAATAATTTGTCGTTTATAAAGACAAAGTGACATAGTAAAACCTTTAAGCCAAACATGGAATCATTTTCATACTTACTTTGCTAATATGGAAATAAAATACTGACATCAAGGAAATATCAATCGTTCAACCCAATGTAAAAATGGTAGAAATCCATAAATACAACAGTTTGATCTTACTTACAGCGAGAACCGATGCCTTCGGACGAAGATAACTACGACTTTCAAAGTATGTGCTCAAGGCAGAGTCTTGTGCTGATAACGTGTTATGAAATAACGACTGTAAAGAAATAAACCGAAGACAAATATATATATATAGAGAGATTGTTGTCTTATTCAATTTTCAAACTGATGTGCATAATGAACTGAAATCTCCTCTATTTTGTAGAAGAAGGAAGCTGCTACTGCAAGCTGTTGTGTAAGCTGCTATTGCAAGCTGCTTGTAAGCTGCTACTGCAAGCTGTTGTGTAAGCTACTGCAAGCTGCTATGTAAGCTGCTTGTAAGTTGCTTGTAAGCTGCTACTCTACCAGATGTAGATAATCTTCTACCGGGGGTAATGATTATCGATAACTGAGTACCGAAATGATAAGCTTCTTCAGGAAGCTTATTTTCAATAGAGTACTAAATAAATAAACATATTTACGGCGGAGTCCCATATGGATAACCTTCTTCATGAAACTTAAACATCCATAATATAATATATATTTATAACAATTGAGAAATTTTTAACTATTTTATCTTTATTTATATTTTAAGATGTAATTTTTTTATTGAATATTTACTTTATTTATATGTTATTTTATTTTCAAGAACAATTACTACTATAGATAAAATGGAACAAAGATTAATTATGTCTTAAAATTTTAAAATAACAAATAATTTAAGGTAATCATTTTTAAAAATTACGATAATTAATTTGAGACGGAGGGAATATATACTACAAATTTATCTTCTTATCCCTTTCCCTTTTCCTTTATGGTTTAGACTAATCAAAAGACTGGTTCTTTCTATAATTCTCTAGCTTTGTCTGCAGACAAGAACCAGTGTAATTGATTGAAAGTGCAACCTTTTCCACATTTTAGAACAAGCTCCACAAAAATGAGTAAATACAGAGTTCGAACGATCATCTAATTTACATCGATGGCTTAAAGGTCAAAGTTCGAAACTTATATTACGAGTTTGAAACCAATAACCTCCTATAGTTTATTGCACTAAGGTTCCTATCTTTTCAAATATACCATTGTTTAAGAAAATGTAAAATAAACATAAATGACTTGCTATAAATTTAAATGAGAAAAGATTAAATTCCGATATCATTATGCAACTTCAGCCTATTTTGGACTTTATTGGAAAACTTTGTTTTTGTTTTAAAATAAAATAAAAAATAAGTGCACTTTTGGACTTTTCTTCATGTATCGTGCTACAATTAAGGGATAAATTAAAGTATATATTAACTTATGAAAAATATATTTCTCGTTCATTTTTAATGCTTCATAAATCTACTTTTCGGAAGAAGTATGGTTATAGTCTATTTGGGCAAGCTGGAAAAATTAGCTTATTTTGAAAAGTATTTTTTTTTTGAAAGTGTCTTTTGCAAAAACACTTTTAGTGAGAAATAATTTGTGTTTGGTTAATTAATTTGAAAAGAACTTCTAAGAAGCAATTAGTGTTTGACCAAGCTTTTAAAAAGTGATTCTAAAAAAAGTGATTCTGGGAAGAAGCTACTTTTTTCTGCTTCTCCAAAACTGCTCCTGCTTCTATTCAAAAACATTTTTTTCCTCCTAAAAACTTGGCCAAACACTTCAACTTTGGAAAAAATATACTTTTTTTTAAAAAAAAAGGTGCTTCTCAGTTTGGAAAAACTTGGCCAAACACTTCAACTTTAAAAAAAAAATACTTCTCGGTTTGAAAAAACTTGACTAAACAGACTATTACTTAGATGACACCTTGTACTTACCACTATAGACAAATATGGAAACAGAAAAAAGGGACAAATCAAAGCTCCAACAAATAGGGTCCAAAAGTAGCAACAAATGGAAATCTAATTCCAAAGATATGGTACTACTGAACTACATATACGTGGGAATGGAAATTAAAATTAAACGTGATTCAATTATATATTCCTTTTGTGTGGATCCACTCATCTTTACATTTGCTTTTGGAACTACTACTATACATCATGAAATAGTCTTATTTATATTATTCAATTTTTACTGCAAAATCCGGCTACAAATTAAAACCTTGTGCTAGTTAAGCCGGTTCTAATTTGAGATTTACACATGTATGCTTCATAACAATTAAACACATTAAGTAAGTGTCAAGCTCACACTTTAATTAAAGTTTATCTATATTGTGAAAATCTAAAGAAAATAAATTTTGCGAAATTTACTACTCCATTTTGTTTTTTGGATTGAACCTTAGTTTCTAACTAACAGAAATATAAAATATTAGATGATTTCTTTTTATTTGATCGTGAACGCGACTAATATTCACATTATGAGACTATAGACTAGAGTCTATGGCTACAAAACCATAGAATAAGTTGTCCTCAAGGTCAATTATGGATTCACACAAATGAGTTTCTTTTGTCAACTTATCTAATAAATGCTTGTATTAATCATCTCAACTAAAACACGTTTTACCTATACCATGGTCTACAGCATTAAAATATTTGAGAGCTATGATATCACTATTTGCTTTCTCCTCCTCGACTTTTCCGGCATAATCACATTTCACTTGTTGTACGTTATTCTTGGCTTTCCCTTGAAGTTTTTCCCTTTTGAATTTTCCTTTTAGTATGTCATTATTAAAACGATCGGAATTAGTGGCGGATAAATTCTATATTGAAATGGAAAAAGTCATTGTTAATCTCATTTGACGACGGATTAACGAAAGGTTATCAAGATTTTTATTAGCTACCAATAATTTAGCCACAAAATTCGTATCTAATTTCAGTTTTACTTTATAGTGACTTTATTAGGGTCGTTATATTCAATGCAACAAATTAATTTTATGCCGAGTTTTATTAAATGAAGACACAAATTTCTTTAGATGCACTTAATTAATATAAAGCTATCTGGATGGAAGGCAGTCGTTCTTTACTGATCATAATTTATGTTCCATCTTCCTATTTTGCCCCCCTATTATAACTAGTGTGAATGTTACATCATTATTGCACGTTATCAAAAAATCACATTGCTTCACATTATATTAATCCTCAAATTTAATTTAATTTATTTGACTTAATTTCCTACACCAACGACACTTTTTTTTTCTTCTAAACACCTTAGTTGGCATGTGTAAGTATTATATGGTACAGTATCGCAATTCCTTTAAAAAACAATAATAGTTGGTGACTACAAAGTTGTCAAATGGGAAAATATGAGGCCAAAACTGTCACCCTTCGAAGACCTACAAAGAAAGAGAACAAAAGGAAAAGTGATATATAATACTCAAGAAATTAAAGTACACCCATCATAATGTAATAAAATATTAATTACGTTGAAGAAGACTGAGATTTTGATGACGACGTGTTACAGTACTTCCACAAATAATTTAGTCGCAAAAAGTTGAAAATTTTGATGCTAAGTGGACCTCAAGCAAACTTTAAAAAAATATTACTATTGTAAAATAAACTAAAATATGTTAGAATAAAATCTAAATATGTGGTATGAAAGCTGAGGCGTGTGAACACAATCAGTGCCGTAGTCATAAATCTAGTCAAGGATATTTAAGCTTTAAAAATATCAATAATTATTATTTTTTAATACATGGATGCACAGAAATTTTCCCATCAAATTATACAACATTTAGCTAGACAATAAAAACACTTGTAATAGAACTACTTATAATTTTATAAATTACAATTAACATAAAAAAGACAATAATAAGAAATTTAGTACTTCATTCGTCTCAATTTATGTAAAGGTATTTGAATAGGCACGACGTTTGAGAAATAAGGAAATTTTCTTGAAACTTGTGCTCTAAAATAAAGCAAAAAACTTGTACTCTCATCTGTATCTATATCTATATTATATTAAAAGGAGGGTAGTGAAGCATGGGGTTTAACCAAGTGACATATTGAGAAAAAACCACTTGATATTTTTAAAACAAAATTTAGATAGATTTTATGACAAAATCTAATCTAAATTGTTCAAGAAATGTTTCTATAATAAAAGTTCTATTTAAGGAATATTCTCCCTTTAATTTTGGTCCAAGTGATAACAAAAGGAGTGAAGTTGGACTGATTTTGTTCATGGTACATTTCCAACTCAAGGTTTAGTTTATGTGATATTATCCCTTTCATTTAGGTACTTATTTAATAATAAAATATTTAATTTGTATATATATATATATATATATATATATATATATATATATATATATATTCTAAAATTTTGTTTTAATAGAGAATGGTAATTTATAATATGGCTAAGCCGAGTAACATATTAAGAGTAAGACACATAATAAAATTAGGACAAAGCTAATAAAAATCGTAATATATATATAGTCATTATTTATCTATATTTATATTCTAATTTTTTAATAGAGAATGATAATTTACAATATGGCTAAGCTGAGTAACATATTAAGAGTAAGACACATAATAAAATTAGGACAAAGCTAATAAAAATCGCAATAAATTTTTTTGAATTAATAAATTATATATATATATTTTATATACATAAAATAAGAGGATCCTTTGTAACATGGTGAAATCAAGTGTCAAGTCATTTGGAAATTTTAGGATAAAATTAACAATTAATACTTAGAAAAAAACATTATTTATGGAAGTAACTAATATTAACTCTATCCTAAATTTAGCGTAAATCTTCGATCTCCCTCCTTTTTCTTTTTCTTTTTGGTTTGTTTTGTTTTTCATTTTCAACTTTCATGTCTTATGATAGGCTTTTATATACCAGACTTAAGAAAGTTAAAATAAATAATCATAATACCGAACTTTACATTGGTAGATTACTAGGAAATGCCGTATTGTGGATAAGGCCACGTAACTGAAGTCTAATAGATAAAACAAAAAAAATTGAAGAATAAAAATAAATTAGAGATAAATAAATAAATATGTAATACTTAAAAAAATTATTGACTAATTGAAATGATTTAAGAAATTAGAGAAATAGTTTAAAAATAAAATAAATATTTATGCAAGATCAAAATTTACATATCTCTTTATATTATATTTTGATAATGATATTAAATGAAATGACAAGTTAATAAAAAACCATATGAAAATGTGATAATACTATATATTAGACTTTAGATATATACTCTGAATTATACTTATACTTTGAATTAGTTTAAATAAATAAATTATATAGCTAGATAATATAATATTATTGATACATTTAAATGATAAAAGAGTCCCGAGTAAGAGGATAAAATGTAAAAATACATTAAATTTCAAGAACAAAAAAATTATAATTATCGATGATTATTCTAAGGAAGACTTAATGAAAAATCACATGACTGTAGACAATATTAAGTAATGAATAATACAATAACTATAAGCAAAGAACAAAAAGAGAAAAAAATGTTGAAGGATAAGACATATTTGAACTTGAGACTTAAAACAAAGTTTCAGTAAGAATTTTATTAAAATAATATGATTTAATATGCTCAAACAAGATAGATCACAATGTGACATGTTTAGCATCCTTTAATATTGATCACGAAACGAAATGCAAGTAATAAAATCAAGAGATTATGTTGTTATCACACTTAAGAAAGTTAAAACAAATAATCGTAATACCGAATATTACATTAATAGATTACTAAAAAAATCATATTGCGGAAAAGGCCACATAACTAAAGTCTAATAGATAAAAAAAGAAAGAAAAAGAATAACAATAAATTAGAGATAAATAAAATAAATATGCAATACTTAAAAAAGTTATTGACTAATTGAAATAATTTAAGAATTTAAGAAATAGTTTAAAAATAAAACAAATGTTTATGCAATATCAAAATTTTACTTATCTATTTATATTATATTTTGATAGTGATATTAATGAAGTGACAAGTTATTGAAAACCACATGAAAATGTAATAATACTATATATTAGACTTTAAATATATACTTTGAATTATACTTATACTTTGAATTAGTTTAAATAAATAAATTATATAGCTAGATAATATAATAGTATTAATAAATTTAAATGATAAAAGAGTCTCGAGTAAGAGGATAAAGTGTAAAAATAAGAGTATTAAATTTCAAGAATAAAAAAATTATCAAGACATTAAGTAAGTTGGTAAACTAATAAAAAATCACATGACAATAGACATTATTAAGTAATATAATAAGTATAAGCAAAGAATAAAAAGAGAAAAAAATTGTAGAAGGACAAGACATATTTGAATTTGAGATGTAAAACAAAGTTTTAGTAAGACTTTTATTGAATAATATGATTTAATCCTCAAACAAAATAGATCACAACGTGACATGTTTAGTATTCTTTAATATTGATCACGGAATGAGGTGCAAGTAATAAAATCAAGAGATTATATTGTTACAAATTTAAAAAGATAAAAAAATAACTTATCCACTACGAGATTTGAAAAATGATTAATGTACTCTTCTTTCTATCTATAATTTTTATATGAAAATTAAATAGTAAGGTTATTTGCACACAACCTAAATAATATAAATCATAATTCGACATACTTTGTGTCCGCACATCGCGCTACTAATACTAGTTATATTAAAAGGAGGGTAGTATGGATTGTGGTTAAGCCAAGTGACAAGCTAAAATGAAGCCACTTGGCAATTTTAGGACAACATTAATAATTAAAAAGTATAAATGGAAACATAATTAATGGAAGTAGTTTAATGAATCTTATACATAATCTAAATAGATATTAGACAATTATAATCTATATATCTATATTTATATGTATATTTTGATAAGTTCATGGTTAAGTTTCAATGATGACAATAACTCGTTATACTACACGTGCAGGACAAACAAAAAGGAAAGATGACAATATGCTCAACAAGATTCGAATCTACAAATAAGAAAAGCCTGAACATGCTGTTACTATAATCAAGGGAAGCAAGATTGATGTTGGATAAGAAATGGCAAGTAAGAAAAGAAGGAAGATGTCACTACTACAATTAAGGGAAGCAAGATTGAATTGCCATCAATCACGACATCTCAGTCTGGAATCATGAATTCTCCAAATCTCACTAATCCTTCATTCATGTCATATTCATCTCCTAAATTCAAGCTGTGACAAGGAATGTCACAAACGAATCCGGGCTCTTCAAAGAGCAAGATTCGAAGAGGCATCCCTTGGGTCAATCCCTCTATCAAAGATCTTGTGCCTCTAATTTCGCTGGAGATTCAATGACACTTTTCTCTCGTATAAGAAGATCGATTGTTCCAGAAGAAGACCACGCAACTACACAAACTGTATTTCAAATCTGTCTACTTCTTAGTTCAAACACTGTAATTCTTAGTTGTCAGTGTATCAAAAGATAGAGAGATCTAGAGTACAAAAGAAAGTTGTGTCAACTATTTAGAACTCAAGTGTGTTTTGAACGTTGGTCGTAAACGCGATAAAACCATCAATATTGTAACTTTGTTCAAAGATCTTAAGGGAACCCTTGTGACCCAAGGAAAACTGGATGTAAGTACCACAATGGTACCGAACCAGTAAAAATTGCTGCGTGCTTTATACTTTCTCTTTACTGGTTTCATTCTTTCTGTTCTGTGATTAGTCAACTAATACTTGTATTAGTCGACTAAATTTTAATTAGCCAACAATTCACCCTCCCCCCTCTTGTACTTTCAGTTGGTATCAGAGCAAAGCTCACAATCTTTGCTTTACCGCTAGTGAGAAAAAGATCAATGGGATCCAACACTGTTGTCGGTGTTTTCTTTCAAGAAGGAACCTCTCAGGTTCGACCCCCTTACTTCAATGGTCAGCATTTCTCTCATTGGAAATTTCATATGGAAACTTATACTATTTCATATGACATCAAAGTATTACGTGTGATAAAAAAGGAAAACCTTCCAATACCTCCCAAGAAGGATGCAAATGGTCAAGTCATCACATCTACTGATCCTTTGGATTTGGACGATTACACTGATGAGCAAGCTGCTATTATCACTGTCAATGCAAAAGCAAAAAGTCTACTGTACAATGCTATCAGTGGAGAAGAATACGAAAAGATTTCCAGTTGTGAGACTGCAAAAAAATGTGGGATAAACTGGAAGTCACTTATGAAGGAACCAACAAGGTAAAAGAGACTAGAATAAATCTTCTGGATCGAGACTATGAATTATTTTAAATGAAGGATGGAGAATCTGTTGAAGAAATACTTTTCAGGTTCAGCAAAATTCTTGGAGACCTCAAATCATTTGGAAGACCTATTAAAAGTGGTGAACAAGTCAGAAAGATCCTCAGAAGCCTGCCTACAATCTGGCAACCAAAGGTCATCACTTTAGAATGTCAAGATTTGGACAAAATCTCCTATGATAAACTTAGAGGTTACTTGACTGCTTATGAGAAAACCCATCTTGACAGACAAATTCAAGATAAGAAAACTATGGCTGAACCAGAAAATGAAGATGAAGAAGAAGGAGGAGAACAAGATGAAAACATCGCAATGCTCTCGCAAATTGCGACCAGCATGATGAGAAGAAACAGAAACTACGTAAAAAGTAAGTCTAATTTCAGAAAAGGAAGGGTGAGCAATGAAATAGATAAAAATGATGGAAGATGTTACGAATGTAGAAAGTTCGGACGCATTCAAGTTGACTGTCTGGAATTAAAAAAGAAGCTCAACAGAAATATGCAAAAGATGAAAGATATTGGAACATGGAGTGATGAGGAGGAATCTGATCACGAGGAAATTGCAAATATTTACTTTATGGCTCTAAGTGATGATGAAGAGTCAGAAGAACTTGGACTAATGGCAGACAACAACGATGAAGAAAATGATTCAAGAGAACCTCGTTCACCATCGAATGAAGGAACTAGAGATGCACATACTCCTTTATGTCCAGGTTGTTATGAACTTCAAGAATTTGTTGATATTGTTGCTCTTGCAGACATAGAAAAAGTAGTAAATGAGCTCAGAAAAGTCAAGAGAGAAAAAGAAAGAGAGAAGAAGGAATGGGCCCTGAAACTAGAAGTATGTAAAATTGAACGTGATATGCTTCAAGACGAAGTAGACGAACTCAAGCTTCAATTGAATGGACGGCAAAGGACCTCAAGTTCTAGTCCAGTAAAGTCTGATCAGAAGGTTCATGTCAAAAAGAAAATAGCGTGTTCCTTTTGTGGTAAAAATATTCATAGCACTAACAATTGCAGGAACATGATTAGAGCTGAAAAGAAATCTGGCAACTCTAACAGCTCATCTTTCACCTATTGTGGTAAAATATGTCACTCCTCAAATCATTTCAGGTTCAAGAGTGTCAGGAGATGGATTTGGAGACCAAAATCTTCAAATCAAACTAACTCTTAGAAATCTAACCATTCAGGACCCAATCAAGCTTGGGTACCTAAAAATAAGTAATCTTGTTTTACCGGAACACCGCAAGAAGAATCAAAAAGGAAAATAGTATCTCGACAACGCGTGTTCCATATATATGACGGGTGACAAACAATTGTTCAAATCAATCACCAAGCTAGATGGAGGAACAATTACATTTGGTGACAAATCCAAAGGCAATGTTATTGGTGTTGGAAAGGTTATTTTAAGCTCTACATGTGATGTGGATGAATTTTACTTAGTCGATGAACTTAGCTACAATCTTCTCAGCATCAGTCAACTATATGACAATGATTATGAGGTTCGTTTTAAGAAACATGGCTGGTTCATAAAAGACGAATCCGGTAACATCATTCTCTCTGGTAGTAGGGATAGAAATATCTATACTATCAAAAACTTGGAAAATGTTGGGGATCAACTTTGTCTTACTTCTATAATTGAAGATCCCTGGGTTTGGCATAGAAAGCTTGGTCATGCAAGCATGCACACCATTCAAAAACTTTCAAAACATGACCTTATTGTTGGTCTTCCAAACCTGGATTTTTTAAAAGATCATATCTGTGATGCTTGTCAATTAGGAAAACAAACTCAATCCTCTTTTAAAGTCAAAAACATTGTTTCTACCTCTAAACCTCTTCAACTGCTGCATATGGATTTATTTGGTCCCACTAGAACTGCTAGTATAAAAGGTAAGAAATATGATTTTGTTATTGTAGATGATTTCTATAGATTTACATGGGTTATATTTCTTAGTCATAAAAATGATGCCTTAAAGAATTTTGAAGTTTTCTGTAAGAAGGTTCAACGTGAGAAGGGGTACTACATCTCTACCATCACGAGTGACCATGGAGGAGTATTTGAAAGCAGAGCTTTTGAAATTTTTTTCAATGATCAGGGAATCTCCCATAATTTCTCATCACCAAGATCTCCTCAACAGAATGGTGTAGTAGAGCGTAAAAACAGAACCCTGCAGGATATGGCTAGAACCATGATTGTGGAAAATTTATTACCTCATCATTTCTGGGTAGAAGCTGTCACGACCCCAAATCAACAAGGGGCCGTGATGGAGCCTATCGTGAAACTAGGCTAGCCCTCTAACACAATGTCATCGACATTTTTTTTTGTGTATAATAAATATATCCTCATATTCTGATAAAGATTTCCTTTTTAGGAAAAGTTCAACAAGAAAATAATAATCCAAACGATCAAAATCTAATACCGACCCAGACCTCTTGAGTCAACTGTCATGAGCACCTAAGACGAAAGATACAATGTATAAGACAATGACTTTGCTAATAACATAAATCCAAAGTGTGAAAAATCTATAGACTGGGAAAGGAAAGGAGGTGAGCTAGGGAGGCTGAGCAGCTACCTCAATCCTCTAACAAACTCCAAGCACGTCAGAAATCAACTAGCGAGATGGTCCGGTACCTGGATCTGTACACAGAGGTGCAGAGAGTAACGTGAGTATGCCAACTCAGTAAGTAACCAAAGTAACTAAAAACTTGAGTGAAGTGACGAGCTTTTATAAATCAGGATTTCATAAAAACAGTAATTCAACTTTTATTAGAAAAGCTCAGTATAAAGAAGAGTGAGAAAAACAGTAAATTTCACAATGTAACAGCCTCTCAGGCACAATATAACTCATAACAAGGTATCTCAGTCACTCATGAAATACACTATCAGTATTCCATGATCGCACTAAGCACTCTCACTTAACAGGTACAAGGTATCCACACAACTGCTGCGACGTGCAACCCGATCCATATAACATATGCTACGGCGTGCAACCGGATCCAATATATATAGTCGACTATGCTCACTGGGGTTGTACAGACTCCGGAGGGCTCCTACAACCCAAGCACTATGTTGCTGCGGCGTGCAGCCCGATCAAATATACATATGCTGCGGCGCGCAACTCGATCCATATAATATCTGCTGCAGCGTGCAGCCTGATCCATAACTATCCTCACAAATCTCGACTCTCGTCCTCTCTCAGTCATCCTCTCAAGGCACTCGGGCAACTCATCTCAACATCACCGAACTCAGCCCAAAATACCTCACAGTACTCTAAACACTGTAATAACAGTGAAAATAGCGACAAGTAGTAAGCCTGACTGAGTTCACAAATTATTTACTAACATAGTGTGAGAATAGTGTAAAAATACCCCTGAGGGTCTAAAGAGATCGGCACAAGGCCCCAAACATGGCTTACAACCCATGGATAATTATAAGTCTCTAAAATACAGGTTATTTCATGATTTCAAATCAATTATACGGCTTACTAGTCGCTACGGGTCGGATCAAGTCACGATCCTTGTCGGTGCATGCACACACGCTCGTCACCTAGCATGTGCGTCACCTCATTTATCAAAACAATGTGAAATACCGGGGTTTCATACCCTCAGGTCTAGAGCAATCGTTACTTACCTCAAAACCGGCTAAAAATACTAGTCCGCAGTGCCTTTGCCTCTAGATTCGGCCTCCGAGTACTCCAAATCTACCAAAAATTAGATTTATATCATTATTATATGCTAAGGAATGGAACCCATTCAAAATTTATCAGACTTACCCAAAAATCCCGAAATTGGTCAAACCCGACCCCTGGGCCCATGTCTCGGAACTCGATAAAATTTACACCACAAGAATCCTAATCCTCCCACGAGTCTATACATACCAAAACACTGAAATCGGAGTCTAAATGACCCCTCAAATTCCCATTTTAAGGTCTCTTAATCACAAGCCCTAATTACCCATTTTTAGCACTGATTTTCCCCAATTGTCATCACTAATAAGAACTTTAATCACATATAAACGAGTTTTAAGTCCAAAATCCTTACCTCAATGAAGAACTATCGATTTCTCTCTCAAAAAACCCTTCAAAAGCTTCAAACCCGTATGAAAATGGTGAAAGAAAGACCAAAATTAGCTAAGGTCCCTTTTATATGGTCTGCCGAGGGATTTCCGCACCTGCGACCTAAATCTCGCACCCGGATCTCAAGTCAATCTTAGATAACACTCCGGCTCCCTAAAGATGGTCAAACAGATCATCAATATGAGGCAAAGGATACCGGTTCTTCACCGTAACCTTGTTCAGCTACCGATAGTCAATACACATGCGGATAGAACCATTCTTCTTTTTCACAAACAACACCGGTGCACCCCAAGGTGACACACTAGGCCGAATGAACCCCTTATCTAGGAGTTCCTGAAGTTGTTCTTTCAATTCCTTCAACTCTACTGGTGCCATAAGATAAGGTGGAGTAGAAATAGGCTGAGTGCCTGGCACCAAATCAATACCAAAATCAATATCCCGGTTAGGTGGCATACCTGGTAGGTCTACAGGGAACACGTTCGGAAAATCACGGACCACCAGAACGGAATCAACATCACGAGTCTCACCACTAACATCCCTCACAAAATCCAAATACGATAAACATCCCTTCTCAACTATACGCTGAGCCTTCAGGTAAGAAATTACCCTGCTAGGCACATACTCAGTAGAACCTCTCCACTCGACTCTCGGAACTCCAGGCATAGCCAAGGTCACGCTCTTAGCGTGACAATCAAGAATAGCATGACACAGAGATAGACAATCCATGCCCAATATCACATCAAACTCAACCATGCTGAGTAACAATAGGTCCACTCGGGTCTCCAGACCCCCAATAGATATCACACACGATCGATACACACGGTCTACAACAATAGTATTACCCACGGGAGTCGACACATGAACAAACGTAACTAAAAACCCATGGGGCATATCCAGGAAATGTGAAAAATAAGACGAGACATATGAATATGTATAAGCAGGGTCAAATAGGGCTAAAGCATCTCGGTGTCATACTGATTTAATACCTGTGATCACTACATCGGAGAACATAGCATCTGGCCTAGCTGGAAGTGCATAGATACGGGCCTGACCTCCACCTGATCAACCTCCCCCTCTAAGGCGGCGTCCTCTAGCTGACTGACTACCACCCCTAGCTGCCTAGGTGGGTGGTGAAGTAACTGGAGCTGAAGTCGAAGGTTGGCTCCTCAGCTGAGATGGACCTCCAAGAAGATGAGGACACTGTCTCCTTATATGTACAAACTCTCCACACTCATAACAACTCCCTGGTGCAGGAGACGGGGACTGAAGGGAACCCCTGGAACCAACATAACCACTCGAAGAACCATGCATGGAGGAGCCCTGAATAGATGGTGCCCGAGATGAACTCTGGCCTGGGAAAGCACTGAATGAAGAACGACCTGGATGAGAACCACGGGGACCTTTCCCCGATGATGCATCGCTATAAGCTGGGTGAACTGGCTGAGGAGGCCTAAATGGGCAGCCTCTACTGTGCTAAAACTACCCTGGAAGGAGTACCACTGAAACTTCCAGATCCACGAGGCCTCTTGGCCTCCCTTTCCTCTCGCTCCTGATGGTGAACATACTCAATATCTCGAGCAATATCAACAACCTGCTCGAAGGTAGCACCTGATACTCTCTCCTTAGTCATCAGAATACAGAGCTGGTAAGTGAGGCCACCCACGAACCTCCGGATCCTCTACCTATTAGTAGGGACTAACTCAGTAGCATGACGAGCCAACTCTGAAAAACGCATCTCATATTGCGTCACCGATAGCTTTCCCTGATGCAGCTGCTCAAACTGCCTGCGCTGCTCCTTCCTGTGGGACTGAGGGACATACTTCTCCAAAAAGATAGTAGAGAACTACATCCAGGTGAGGGGTGCCGAACCAACAGGCCTACGCCTCTGAAAAGACTCCCACCAAGTGAAAGCAGCACCAGAAAACTGAAATGTAGCAAATGAGACCCAACTGGTCTCCAGAATCCCAGTAGTACGAAGTATCCTCTGACACTTATCCAAAAAATCGTGGGCATCCTCGCCCTCTGCAACGCTGAATGTCGGAGGCTGAAGTCTACTAAACCTCTCCAGCCTGCACTGCTTATCCTCTGACATAGCTGGAACCACGAAGTCCTAAACTGGAACAGCCAGCTGGGCTGGAACTGCCCCCGGTGTCTGCAGGCCCTATAAAACCTGCTTAGGTGTCCAGGCAGTTGGAGTTTGAGTGCCTCCCCCAGCCTGAGATGTAGTGGCAGTAGAAGATACAGCAACCACCTGAGCAAGGATGGTACATACGGTCAAGATCTGAGCCAGGGTCTCCTGAAGACCCGAAATAACAATAGGCACTACTGGTGCCTGATCCTGTCCCGCTGGAATATCTGCGGTGGGAACCTGATCATGAATAGTATGGGAATCAACTGGTACTACCCCGTATGCCTCGCGGGCTGGTCCCTTACCTCTACCACGGCCTCGACCGCGACCTCGACCTCTCGCTGGTCCAGCTGGTGTCTAGTTACCCTAATCAGTAGCGCGTGTCCTCACCATCTGTTAGAGAATGAAACAACAAAAGTTTAGATTTCCAGAATCAATAAAATAGCACGACATAATTCAAGAAAATGAGATGTTTTCCTAAGAGTTCCGTAGCCTCCGAAGATAATACAGACGTCTCCGTATCGATCCGCAAGACTCTACCAAACCTGCTCATGACCGTTGACTCCTATGTAACCTAGGGCTCTGATACCAACTTGTCACGACCCCAAATCAACAAGGGGCCGTGATGGCGCCTATCGTGAAACTAGGCTAGCCCTCTAACACAGTGAAATCAATTTTTTTTGTTTAATAATAAATATATCCTCATATTCTGATAAATATTTCCTTTTTAGGACAAGTTCAACAAGAAAATAATAATCCAAACGATCAAAATCTAATACCGACCCAGACCTTTGGAGTCAACTGTCATGAGCACCTAAGACGGTAAATACAACGTATAAGACAATGACTTTGCTACTAACATAAATCCAAAGTGTGAAAAATCTATGAACTGGGAAAGAAAAGGAGGTGAGCTAGGGATGCTGAGCAGCTACCTCGATCCTCGAACAAACTCCTACACGTCAGAAATTAACTAGCGAGATGGTCCGGTACCTGGATTTGCACACAGAGGTGTAGGGAGTAACGTGAGTACGCCAACTCAGTAAGTAACAAAAGTAACTAAAACTTGAGTGCAATGACGAGCTTTTATAAATCACGATTTCATAAAAACAGTAATTCAACTATTATTAGAACAACTCAGTATAAAGAAGAGTAAGAAAAATAGTAAATTTCAAAAAGTAAATGCTTCTCAGGCACAATATAACTCATAACAAGGTCTCTCAGCCACTCATTAATTACACTATCGGTATTCCATGCTCACACTAAGCACTCTCACTCAACAGGTACCAGGTATCCACACAACTGCTGCGATGTGCAGCCCGATCCACCTAAAATACGCTGCTACGTGCAGCCCGATCCATATAACATATGCTGCGGCGTGCAGCCCGATACAATATATATAGTTGACTATGCTCACTGGGGTTGTACAGACTCCGGAGGGCTCCTACGACCCAAGCACTATGTTGCTGCGGCATGCAACCCGATCCAATATACATATGCTGCGGCGCGCAACCCGATCCATATAATATCTGCTGCAGCGTGCAACCTGATCCATAACTATCCTCACAAATCTCGACTCTCGTCCTCTCTCAGTCATCCTCTCAAGGCACTCGGGCAACTCATCTCAACATCACCGCACTCAGCCCAAAATACCTCACAGTACTCTAAACACTGTAATAACAGTGAAAATAACGACAAGTAGTATGCCTGACTGAGTTCACAAATTATTTACTAACATAGTGTGAGAATAGTGTAAAAATACCCCTGAAGGTCTAAAGAGATCGGCACAAGGCCCCAAACATGGATTACAACCCATGGATAATTATAAGTCTCTAAAATACAGGTTATTTCATGATTTCAAATCAATTATACGGCTTACTAGTCGTTACGGGACGAATCAAGTCACGATCCCTATCGGTGCACGCCCACACGCTCGTCACCTAGCATGTGCGTCACCTCATTTATCAAAACAATGTGAAATACCGGGGTTTCATACCCTCAGGTCTAGAGTTACAATCGTTACTTACCTCAAAACCGGCTAAAAATACTAGTCCGCAGTGCCTTTCCCTCTAGATTCGGCCTCCGAATGCTCCAAATCTATCAAAAATCAGATTTATATCATTATTATATGCCAAGGAATGGAACCCATTCGAAATTTATCAGAATTACTCAACAATCCCGAAATTGGTCAAACCCGACCCCCGAGCCCACATCCCGGAACTTGATAAAATTTACACCACAAGAATCCTCATCTTCCCACGAGTCTATACATACCAAAATCACTGAAATCGGAGTCCAAATGACCCCTCAAATTCCCATTTTAAGGTCTCTTAATCAAAAGCCCTAATTACCCATTTTTAGCACTGATTTTCCCCAATTTTCACCACTAATCAGACCTTTAATCATATATAAATGAGTTTTAAGTCTAAAATCCTTACCTTAATGAAGAACTATCGATTTCCCTCTTCAAAAACCCTTCAAAAGATTCAAACCCGTATGAAAATGGTGAAAGAAAGCCAAAATTCGCTAAGGACCCTTTTTATATGGTCTGCCCAGGGATTTCCGCACCAGCGGCCTAAATCTCGCACCTGCGGTCCCAGGAGCGCACCTGCGAGAGAACACTTAAAGTCGAACTTCCGCACCTGAGTCCATTTCCTCACTTGCAAATCCCCACGTCCGCATCTGCGACCTTCACTAATCCATCCAAATTCCGCATCTGCGGAGCCTATGCTTCTGTGGGCCTGCACCTGCAGTCCCCTATCCGCAGGTGTGGTCACACCAGTACCAACAACATCAGCTGCTATTTCCAATTCGAAATCCTCTGATGGCTATCCAAAATCATCCCGAGCCCCTCGGGACCCCAACCAAAAACACAAACAAGTCCCATAACCTCATTCAAACTTAGTCGAGCCCTCGAAACACCAAAACAACGCAAAACACCAAAAATCACATCAAATTCGAGCCTATGAACTTTGAAAATTCTAAATTTCACCAAGGATGCCAAAACCAACCAAAACACATCCGATTGACCTGAAAATTTGCACACATATCCAAAATGACATTACAAACCTGCTCCAACTTCCTGAATTCTATTCCGACCCCGATAACCTATTTTCCATTGCCGACCAGAAATCGCAAAAAACTGACTTTCGCCAATTCAAGCCTAATTCTACACCGGACCTCAAAACTACATTCTGAACACACTCCTAAGTCCCAAATCACCTAACGAAGCTATACGAGCCATAAAATCCACATTCCGAGGTCGTTTACCAAGAAGTCAACTCCTTGTTGACTTTTCCAACTATAAGGCTACTTAAAGAGACTAAGTTTCTCAATCCTCACTACAACCACTCCGAACCCGAACCACCCGACTCCAACACATCATAAATAACTTAAACAATGCATAATAAGGCAGAAACAGGAATCACTGTGCAAATTCTACGGAACAACCGGCCGGGTCGTCACAGAAGCTGTGAGTACAACATGTCATATCATTAACAGATGTCTCATTCGACCAATTCTCAAAAAGACTCCCTATGAAATGTGGAACGATAAGAAACCTAACATCAGTTTCTTCCACCCTTTCGGTTGCAAATGCTTTGTTCATAACATTGGAAAGGATAATCTGGGTAAGTTTGATCCAAAGAGTGATGAAAGTATATTTCTTGGTTACTCTCCCTCAAGTAGAGCTTACAGAGTTTATAATAAGAGAACCTTATACATTGAAGAATCTATTCATGTTGTTTTTATTGATACTAATCCTCACCCAAGGAATGAACATGTTCCGGAAGATGAAGAAATCTCTTGTGCTCCAAAATCTATTTTTGTAGGATGTTGTTTTTGTTGATACGAAATTCGCCCAAGGAATGAACATGTTCGAGAAGATGGGGAAATATCTTGTGCTCCAAAATCTATTTTTGTAGGTAAGGATCATCAAAATGAGTCAGCTAATCTACAGGCTCAACCAGCTGAAGCTCCTTCAGAAGAACTTGACTTATCTCAATCAGATCAGTCTATCAACGAAAAGATCTCTACAGCAAATACTCCAAATGAATGGAAGAACAAACTAGGATATCGTTACAATCATTATAAGAGATTCACAGGAAGGAATAACTACAAGGGGATCTCAAAAGAACAAATCTCATGTAGCTCTCATTTCCCAATTTGAGCCCAAGAAAGTTGTTGAAGCTCTAAAGGATTCTCATTGGATCAATGCTATGAAAGAAGAATTAGATCAGTTTGAGAAAAACAAAGTCTGGCAATTAGTTCCAAAGCCTCAAAACTCTTCTGTTGTTGGAACTAAGTGGGTTTTCAGAAATAAATTAGATGAATCAGGCCAAGTTATTCGGAATAAAGCAAGACTGGTATCTCAAGGTTACTCTCAACAGGAAGGAATCGACTATGATGAGACTTTTTCACCTGTGGCAAGACTTGAATCCATCCTAATTCTCCTTGCTTTTGCCGCTCACAAAGGATTCAAACTATTTCAGATGGATGAAAAAAATGCGTTTCTAAATGGTTACATATCTAAAGAAGTATCCGTGAAGCAACCTCCTGGATTTGCAAATGCCACTTTTCCAAACCATGTATACAAGCTGACTAAAGCCCTGTACGGTCTCAAACAAGCACCACGAGCATGTTATGAAATATTAAGTTCTTTTCTTCTAAATCAAGGTTTAAAACGAGGTAATATAGATAGAACTCTCTTTATTAAACAATCAAATTCTGGTAATCTACTCAAATTTGTGTTGATGGCATTATCTTTGGTAGCCCTAACATTGTTCTTTCTGAAGAATTTACTCTTTCCATGAAAGGTGAATTTGAAATGAGCATGATGGGAGAACTAACTTTCTTCCTTGGACTTCAAATCAAGCAGTCTCCTAAAGGAATTTTCATCAGCCAAACCAAGTATACCAAGGAGCTTATAAAAAAGTTTGGAATGGAAAATGCTAAGGCTATTGGAACTCCAATGAGTCCAACTACCATGCTAGATGAAGACAACAATAGAAAAATGGTTGATGAAACCATGTATAGAGGAATGATTGGTTCCCTACTTTATTTAACTGCTAGTCGACAACATATTATGTTTAGTGTTTGTAAATGTGCTAGATTTCAGTAAGCTCCTAAGGAATCCCATTTGACTGCTGTTAAACGCATAATTAGATATTTAATTGGTACTATTGAATTAGGACTATGTATGATCATGCTAACAATTTCTTCTTCAGAGGATTTTCAGATGCTGATTTTGCAGGAGAATAGGAAAAGTACCAATGGGACATGTCAAATGTTGGGAAATGCTTTAGTATCTTGGAATAGCAAGAAACAAAATTTTGTTGCTCTATCAATGATTGAGGCAGAATACCTAGCTGTTGGAAGCTGTTGTACACAAGTTTTATGGATTATGCATCAACTCCTTGATTATGATTTATCTCTTACTGCCACTGCTATTTTTTGCAATAAAACTAGTGCTATCTGCTTATCTAAAAATTCTGTGCATCATTCTAGAGCAGAGCATATAGAAATTAAACATCATTTTATTCGTGAGCATGTTGCAAAAGGTGATATTACATTAGAATTTATTAGTACTTGATAATAGGCTAAATTCATGTAGCTTAGTGTATATTTGTACTCCAACTTAATGATGCTTCATTGTATTAGGAATGTGAAATGATGTTAAAATGGCTCTAATTGTTGATTTTATGTTTCGCAGGAGCTAAATGCGCTTATGAGGACCTAGTATGGTGTTTGTAGCCAAATTGAAGGAGAAAGGCCCCTTGGAGTATTTAACGTGTGAAAAGAAGGAAGAAAATTGTTGGGACAGATTATAAGTCCACTAGCGCGGTCTTAGCGCGCCCATTAGCACGACCATGCTAGTTCAGCGATCCCAAGCCGAATGTTTAGCCATTAGTGCGCCCAGTAGCGTGATAACTAGCGGGCGCGCTGTGCAGTCGAACACGTTATTTTTCACGGGTAAACTTGGAAGCTTGGGACAATTCCACTTAACCTATATAAGGTTCAACTCACCCAAAAGAGGGAATTAATCAGGTTTAGAGTCTTGTTCAAGAAAAGCAAAGGCAAGAGGCAAGGAGGGAAATTGGGCATCAAATCTCATCTCTCTTCCTTGTATTTTTGTCATTGTTGATGAATTCTTCTATTGTTATTTTCAGTACAATTATGAGTAGCTAATCTATTTATTCTAAGGTTTTGATGGAACCCATTGAGGATGAACATCTTGTTATATTAATATGGTTTGCTTGGTTTCAATCTCTATTTGTTCAATTAAGTTCTTATTGTAGTTGATTAAAGGATCCTCAATTAGCTGTGCCTATTTATTATGTATCTGCTCGGGAGAGAGTGCATATTTAAATAGTTGTTGAAAAACACCACTCCCAAAGTATAGGAGGGATTCATAACCGAGGGTTTAAAGGTTGGATTAGGGATAACGATACCTTGGGTGCAATCTAAAGTGAGCTATAATAAAATCAAGCTAGCGTAGCTCGGGAGAGTGCGTCTAGTAAATTGTCCTAATTACTCGGGAGAAATTTACGGTAGCAAGAGTGCTCATGATTGATAGAGATAATTAGGCCAAACAATAGGAAATATACAATAAGGGATTTCATCAGCGGGGGAAACCATAACCTTAGATCCTTCTCGCATTTGTTTACAACTCAGTATTAGTTATCTTTTAGTCTACTTAATTTCATTCAGTTTTAGTTAGTAAAAATACCAACAAATT
>ML414649.1:0-41196 GCA_005239525.1 Nicotiana knightiana | reverse complement strand
GGCAAGTTCTAGACATCAAATGCAATGCACAGAATAGCATACAAACCTCACACACACTTGGCACATAACTCACTCAGGATTGGATCTATCGCGACACTCCAGCCAAAGCAGTTAAGAAAATCTTAAGAATTCCTGATTTAAGGTATTTATCCTGGAGTCAAAAAAATTAAGCCTAAGCGTCACAACCAAAGTACTGACTATTCTCAAGGCATAAGCACGTTTCGAGATATTGCTACTATTAAGACCTCAACAATGTGATTCCTACTCCTAAAAATTAAAAACTACCTACACCCGGTTCAATTAAAAATCCTTTGAAAAGAACCATGGTCCAAAGAAAAACCAAGGGGGAATTACTACACTACCTAAAATAAACAAATCTTTTTGGTTTTTTCTTTAGACTTACTTCCCTCAAGAAAATTGTCTGATAGATCCATCGTCGGGAAAAATCATGCTATTTTTTAATTTTAATTTTAATTTTAATTTTAATTTTTGTAAAAAGATAAATTATTCATTAATCTAACATAACTAAAATAGCATAGAAAGTCACCAGATAATCTCCTCACCCCACACTTAAAATTGTGCATTGTCCCCAATGCACATCCATTCATACAAGAGGGTAAAAAAAACTCTCTGGTAGGCCAAAAACCGAAGCACTAACATCTCATGGGGTACTCAAACTGCTCCCAGGCCTGGTCCTTCATTTGGGTACCTCACATTTAGTTCCAACCATCTGATTTGCTATTGTATCCTTCCAGTGGCTTTCCGTTCCATGCTCCTACAAAAATTCAAAAAAAAATTGACACTACAAAAATAATACAATTAGAAAAAATTAAAAAAATTAAAAAAATAAAATAAAATAAAGCAGTAAAGTTGGGTTGCCTCCCAACAAGCGCTTGATTTAACATCGTGGCACGGCGTGAATCACTTTCTGCCTTCACTTCGAACTTATGAATTGAGCCCCCAATTTGGAATCAAGTTTTCGGTTATGCTCCAAGGGTGGTGGAACAAATCTAATTGGCCCAAGCAACCATTGTACTATTTTACACTTCTTGGCATTTAGATGAGGTATGTAGTCCTGTCTTTCTGGCAAGAAAAATTCCAGAATGTAGGCATCTTGTTCCTCATTCCTTGACTCCTCAATTGGCTCGGATGACTCTATTTCCATATCATCATCCAAGCACAATGTGGAAAAATATTTGGAGTGAGGACCAATGCGCTCAAACACATGAACTTCAGGACTTTCAACATCCTCAACATCGATCACACTAGAGTCGATTAAATTTGTATCCTCAACGTCCCTGCTTGATTCTAGTATTACTTATTCAACATCGGCATCCTCAAATTCTAGTTGGTTAGAGTGCTGGGTTTCTACTTTGGACCCCTCCATTGGCACCTCACTTTCCATCTCTAATGTACACTGCTCCTGGCTACTATCTATAATATTGGCATATTGAGCATTAAACACTTCAACTAGTTGACTCGTTTGAGCCTCCAAGTTGCGAATAGTTTCATCTTGCCTTTGTACCCGCAGTTGTATATCCTCCTGTTGTTCCAAAATGCACTTCATCATATCCTCGATCCTTTTTAGGTTATCATCACTGGGTTCTTTGTTTCTATTAACTTCATAAGAAAAAGGCGAACTATCAAAGTAAGAGGTTGGGGGAAGATAAGAAATATAAGCACAACCATGAAAGTGACCATCTTGACCACCACACATATTAGACACATTCCACACATAAGATTGAGTTAGTGCACATAACTCACTCTCGAGAATATTTTGATAATTTTGCTCTGGGTGGTTTCCTTCATAATATGCATTACAAGGATCAAAAGTAGAATTACCAACATCCAAACTCTCATAATTCCATGATTCCATGTTTTTCAAATTAACAAATACAACAAAAATAAATAAAATAAAAATCAAATACTAAAAAAAAATCAAACCTAAAACCTAGAAATATGTACACCTACAGCTACACTTGATAATACCGTTAACTCCACGGCAACGACGCAAAAATTTGATCACGCTCAACTATGTCTAATAAAAGACTAAACGGGCGTTGCAAATATAATCTGGGGTATTAAGCCCAGAGTCGATCCCACAGGGAGTTAACGTATCAAGCAAGCTGTACGTTATGGTTTCCCCTGTCGGTGAACTTCCTTCTCGGATACTTCTTATAGCTTGATTAGTTGTCTCTATCAATCATGGACACTCTATCTACCATAAATCTCTCTCAAGTAATTATGATAATTTACTAGACGCACTCTCTCAAGTTACGCTAGCTAGATTGCATTACAGTTCACTTTAGATTGCACCCGAGGTATCGTTATCTCTAATCCAACCTCTAAACCCTCGGTTATGACTTTCGTCTATACTCCGGGAGTGATGTTGTTCAAACAACTACCTAAATATGCACTCTCTCTCAAGTAGATACATAATAAATAGGAACAGCTAATTGAGGGCCCTTCAATCAACTACAACAAGAACGTAGTTGAACAAATAGAGATTAATCAACCAATCAGAACTATATTAATAACACAATAAGTTCATCCCCCAACGGGTTCTACCAAAACCCTAGATTAAAGAAATTAGCTAAACATGTTCATAAGAATCAAATCCAAAATAACTTGCATAATTAAACTACAAAGTAATGAATAAAAGTTGTACAAATCGATGTTTTACTTCTCTTCAATGGCTTCCTCCCCTCTTCAAGTTGTGTTTTTGGGTCTATTTATATGTTTGGGATAAACCCTAAACATGTAGGAGACTTCTATTCCAACCGGGAAACACTTAAAACCTTTAAAACTCGGAATTGATCGGACCTCGGGACCCAGGCGTTGGGCTCAAACGCCCCCTTAAAGCCAGGGCAGACCTGGCTTTAGGGCTCTAACGCCCCACTAACGCCAGGCTGACCCTGGCTTTAGGGGCCAAACGCCCCACTAACTCCCGGGTTGGCCTGGCTTTAAGGCCAAAATGCCCGGCTATAGACCGGGTCACTCCTTTTCGACTCTTGATCGTATTTTCGACGTTCATGCATCCATTTAGCTCGATTTCCATCTCCAATGCACCTACACATGAAATAAACTCCATTATGCACATACAAAGTGTATTTTTATCATTAACGCACATAAAATGTAAGGCATATAACTTGTTAAACCATGAATTCTAGCCACGCATCAGGCACATTTATCTGTCAGACCAAGTATACAAAGGAATTGATTCAAAAATTTGGCATGAGTAATGCTAAAGAAATTGGTACACCCATGATCCCTGAAACAAGTCTTGACAAAGACTAGAAGGAAAATCCAGTGGATGAAACAAAATATCGTGGAATTATTAGATCCTTTCTCTATTTAAGTACTAGTCGACCATATATTATATTCAGTGTGTGTAAGTGTTCCATGTTTCAGTCAGCTCCTAAGGAATCACATATGACAACAGTAAAACAAATAATTTGTTCCTTATCGGAACTATTTCTTATGGACTACGGTATCCACGATCTAATAATTTTAAGCTTGGAGGTTTTTCAGATGCTGATCTTGCAGGATATAGAGAAGACAAGAAAGGTACTAGTGGAACATGTAAACTACTGGAAAAAGCATTAATTTCCTAGAACAGTAAGAAACAGGGATCAATAGCTCTTTCCGTAGTTGAGGCAGAATACATTGTCATTGGACAATGTTGTGCTCAATAGCTCTGAATGTCGCATTAATGGGGTGACTATGAATTATCCTTCAACCTATTCCAATATTTTGTGATAACTCTAGTGCTAAATGTCTTTTGAAAAATCCTGTGCATCATTCTAGGGACAAGCATATAGATATAAAGCATCATTTTATTAGAGACCATGTCCTTAAAGGAAATATAGAATTATCATTTGTAAACGCTATTGATTAATTGGCGAACATTTTGCAAAACCCCTGCTTGAGGACAGATTTTGCACTTTACGAGACTCTCTTGACATTATTGCCATTAACTCAAAATTTTAGGACATTTGTCATAATTTTTACCGTCACTTAAATCTACGTGTTTCCTTGTTTGCATAACTAGCATTAATTATGTGTCTCTTACTTTTCCTTTTTCACTCATTTTCAATCACTTTTCAAAGGTAGTCAATCATCATATCATATCACTGACACCCTTTCTTTTTGCACTCAACCGTCGTTTTCACTCCTTTTAAGTCTAGTTTCATCCTCCTTATTCTCTTACATTGTTTGTATCTACAAAACCCTTGCTCTCAACCCTATGGCGAAAAATTCGAAAAATCCTTCTGCTTCAACCCGCAAAAGCACTCGCTCCCGAGAAAAACCCTCCTCTCAACCCCTTGAACCATTTAATATAGGATCAGACAACTCTGCAAATTTTGCCTCATTTCAGGAACTCTCTGATGATGCGCTTAGTCTTAATGAAAAAGCCCTGGGGAAGCGTCCGATCGAAGATATATCTAAGTCTTTCACTCCCAAAAAACCAAAGCAGAACTCTCTAGCTCTCTAGATTCAGACATCAACTTTTGGGACACACCTAATAGAGACGCCTTCGTAGCCTTCAAAGACAAACTTGCAGCCTATGGAAGAGTCATTAATTTAAACGACATAGAGAGCCTCAACTGCAATGTCAAGGAACTCTTCGACATTCAGGGATGGAAACAAATTTCTTTTTGCCTCCTCCAAAGGTATATGAATCTCTAGTCAAAATGTTCTATAATAACCTTCACTCGACCAAACCTGACAAGCTAGAGCCCTAGTTCTTGGTAAACGTATTGTGTTGGATTGTACTCTATTTGATTATATTTTTCAATATAAGTTCTGGTTTTTCTATGTTGTAAGAATACCTGGCCCGAAACTTTGAAATTTTCTTTGATCAAGCGCAAAATGTTTATAGCTGAGCCCTCCTCTGAGCCCCTTCCCAGCCAATTAGGACCCAGTGATATTTTTTTTAAACTCGTATTCTAGCACACATTGTGGCAACCACTCCTTTCCCGCGAATAGGATCCTTTTCAACCTTGTCCCAACGTGATACCTTCCTTGTTTGATGTCTTCTAACTAAGCATAAGGTCAAAATATCTTCTTAGGTCATCAATTTCATGATCGAGAGTGCCAATAGTCCTACGAGCCTTCCCTATGGAATGGTCATAACCCATATGTTAGAAGCCCACAACATCTCCCTTTCCAACTATCCCTATGTCACTGTCACTAAGTCATATAACTCCAGATCATCTGATAGCATGTGATACATTGCTGTGAAAGGAACTTGGGTAAAGAAGCAAAATGGTGAAGCCATGAATTCTCCAACAGATTCTAAAGCTAAAGCCTCTGTGTCTCTTCCCAGTGCATGTGACTCTGATCTCATAGACAAGCTAGCCTACATCAATGACAAATTGGTTGTCATCAAGGACTAACTAATCTCAATTAAAAGCACAGTTGAAGATATCATGAGGTGTCAAAGGAGACAGGCTCTGATGTATCCAAGATAAGAGTGCAAATTCTCAAGACAGGAGAAAACACAATAAAGGCTTTTAAGGAGGTGTATGACAGGATCGATGGGATATCAGTCACAGTCAATGCAAGTTTTGAACGCCTCAAGGAGGCTATTTGCAATACTTTTATCTACTTTTTGTGCCATTGATGCTTGGTTGTTTACGACAATTTTTTTGCTTTTTTTGGGACTGATGATTCAGTCAAGGGTTGTACTGTTAAGACAACTGCTTGCTTTTGCTCCTGCATGCTTAATTAGTTAGCTATAGGCTACTACTATTTCATTTTATAATGACTTTTTGCTAATGCCAAAGGGGGAGAAATGTAGTAGTATTTTTCTCTTGTAGTTGTTTTGCTTCCAGGAAATTGCAGGTAAATTATAGGATGCAAAATTGAGGGGGAGGCAACTACAACATATTTAATACAAGATGCCAAACTGAGGGGGAGTCGACTACAACATATTACAGGAGAGTCAACTAGTGTATCAAGATACACTAGTACTCAATTCAGAGGAAGCCAACTACAAACAAATGAAAAGTTAACGGGCATACAGGGAAGTAAATTAGTTTTATTACACAATTATTTTGTCATCATAAAAAGGAGGAGATTATTAGATCAATATTTATTTTAATGATGCAAAATAACACATCTTTTATGTGTAGAAACATCAAGGACTAATCAAAAGAAAGACTATCAAAAAACAAGCTACGAGAGATGAGAAAGGAAGGAGTAGCAGATATTCAAAGGGAAATTCAATCAAGGATTTGATAACAGATTGACGGAAGATATTAAAGGAAGGACCTAAATTAGAGGAAGTCAAGATTGCCGAAAATCTGCACTGAAGATTCATTCATCAAAGGAAGACGGTTAACTCCCGGAATCAAAGGATTTATTTGTGATTTCTTGAATAAAAGGAAGATCTGCTCAGCAAAAGAAAACTCTATCAAGACCACAAGTCAAGTCAAATTAACAGATACTCCACACTTATTATTGGAAAGAATTACTCTACAATTTCTTCAAGGATCAATTCTCTTGGGTCTGTAATCTCTCAAGATTCTCAACAATCAAGAGTCAAAGAAGACCTCATGAAGTATATATACATCTGTATCGGTCTAGAAGCAGACATACTTTGATCTAATCAACTTTATACTCTTTGTTCTACTCTAAACAAGCATAGTAATCTAAAGTTTTAATGTGTATTTAGTAGAGAGAAGAAAGAGAAAAAAAACCTTGATGAGGCATTGTATCACAACCTACTTAGAACTAAAAGTGAGTTGGTGTTCGAGAGATAACATCAACACAATTGTACGAAGTTATTCAAGAAGCTCTGAAGAGAAAACACTCTTGAAACCCAAGGGGACTGGAGTAGGATTCAGATTGAATCCGAACCAGTACAAAAATTCTGGGTGTCTTTAATTCCTGTACTTTGCTTCTATCTTTAGCTTTATCCTGCCTTTATTTTCAGTCGACTATTTGATAAACTAGTCAATTACTTAGATATAAAAAAGAAAAACCGTAAATTAATCCCCCCTCTTGTATTTTCACTATGTCGGATCCTCAGAATTCTTGGAGGATCCAACACACAACCGACAATATTTTTGAAGAGCCCGAACAATATAGACGAAGACCATAAATAGAAACTCCTTTCTTTGTCACCTACATTTCCTCCTGCCAGATTTGGAAAATATTGATGAAGATAATGTGCCCTATATTTGTATTGAAAGAGAATAAAATCATAGCCGTGAAATCACAATTCTATGTACCCATTAGTCCTCCTAAATGACGTGCATAGTT
This sequence comes from Nicotiana knightiana, assembly GCA_005239525.1. Classification (NCBI taxonomy): domain Eukaryota; kingdom Viridiplantae; phylum Streptophyta; class Magnoliopsida; order Solanales; family Solanaceae; genus Nicotiana; species Nicotiana knightiana. The sequence continues at coordinate 33,927 of ML414649.1, read as the reverse complement.
CTTAATATTACACTGGTAAAGAATAAAAGTGTAATGAGTATAAACATCTAAGCAGAACTTTGGAGAATTCGATATGCAAGCTTCCAAAATCACACATGGTTTACTTATGTACAATAATATGAGATTAGTCTAATATTTTCCATTGAAATTTGCAAAAGTCATTCAAATAACAATATAATCAGTAGAATTATGTGAAACATCTTGGACGTCCTAGAATAAAAAGAGTGTTCTCTAGCAAGGACAAAGTTCTCTTTTCTATTTTTCTTTTTACACCTTGTATTGAGTTACCCTCTTTTCTCATCATGTGACTCGAACCCGAGATCACATGGTTAGAGGTGGAGGGTGCTTACTGTTTAAGAAAATATCTCATTTCAGGAAGGGGGTATATAATTGAAAAATAGCAGCGTGACTGAAGCAATGGAACATACCAAAATCGAGGGGCCTCACAACAGGGGAGGAGCTTGCTATCGTTACCGTTTCTCCTGGTGTATGTGAAAATAGACCGAGCTCACAATTTGGGGTAGGATTTGTTGGTAATGGGGGCTTAGAGGAGTAGTGAGGATGCAATCAACATGTGGGATATGACAATTGTATTATAGAAGCAGCTAGAGAGGTGCTAGGGGTCTCGAGAGTTTACGTTAGTGGGCATCAAGGGGATTAGTGGTGGAATAGAGAGGTCCAACATAAAGTAGTATTACAAAAGAATAAACGAGGAGGATAAGCGGACGCTTAGAGAGAGGTATACGACGGCAAGAAGGAGGCAAAGTTAGCAGTTACGACGGCTAAGATGGAAGCATTTGAATGCTTATATGAAGAACTTGAGGTCAAATGTGGAGATAAGAAGTTGTACCTGCTAGATAAGGTGGGAGAAAGAAATTCCAGGGACCTAGATCAAGTGCAGTGCATTAAAAAAGAAGATGGCAAATTATTGGTGGAAAAGGCACATATTAAACGTAGATGGTAGATATAACTCCATAGACTCTTAAAAGAAGAGAGGGATACGAACATTGTGCTGGGTGATTTGGAGCACTCAGAGAGTCATTGTGATTGTGGGTATCGTAGTCGTGTAAGGGTGGTGGAGTTTGTGGGCCTATGCACAAGACAAGCAGGGGTAGAGCGACCGGGCTAGATGAGATCCTGGTAGAATTTTGGAAGAGTGAAGGAAGGACAAGTTTGGAGTGGCTTACGGGATTGTTTAATGTCATTTTTCGGACAACAAGAATGATCGAGGAGTGGAGGTAAAGTACAATGGTTCCACTATACAAAATAAAGGGTGATATTCCAAATTTCAAGAATTATATGAGTATCAAACTACTGAGCCACACTATAAAAGTCCTAGAGACAGTGGCGGAGATGAGTATAAGAAAGAGTGTGTCTATTTATGAGAACCAATTAGGGTTCATGCTAGGGCATTCAACGACATAAGCCATTCATATTGTTAGGAGATTGGTGGAACAATATAGGGAGAGGAAGAAAGACTTACATATGGTGTTCATCGATTTGGAAAAGGTATATTATAAAAGTCCTAGGGAGGTTTTATGGAGATTCTTGAAGGCTAGAGGTGTACCAGTCACACACACTAGGGCGATTAAGGACATGTACGATGGAGCCAAGACCTAGGTGAGAACGATGGGAGAGGACTTGGGACACTTCCCAGTAAAGGTGGGGTTGCATCATGGATCATCGTTAGTTTGTTCCTCTTTACCTTAGTGATGGATGAGTTGACACAACACAATCAAGAGGAGGTACCTTGGTTCATGTTATTTGCAGATAAAATAGTACTGATTGGCGAGATACAAGGAGGTGTTAATGCTAAGGTGGAGGTCTAGAGGCAAACCATGGAGTTTTGAGCAAGAGTAAAATATATTACCTGGAGTATAAGTCAAATGACATGACTCGGGAGGAAGACATTAAAGTGAGTCTAGAAACACAAGTTATATCAAAGACAGAAAACTTAGAGTGTTTTGGGTCTATAATCCAAGAAAATATGGAGATTGACGAGAATGTCACACATCGTATTGGAGCGGGGTAGATGAAGTGAAGGCTCGCGTCCGCTGTCGTGTGCGACAAGAATGTGCCACCAAGACTTAAAGGTAAATTTTACTGAGTAGTGGTTAGACCGACTATATTGAAGAGGCAAAGTGTTGGCCAACCAAGAAATCTCATTTTCTGCTGTTAAATGTTGCGGAGAAGAGGATGCTGAGATGGATGTGTGGTCATACTAGGAGGGATATGATTAGGGCTGTCTAAGGGGAGGGTATTACCCGAACCAGTATCGGTACCGGTCCACACCATACCGGTACCTATAAAAGCACCCTTACCCTGTACCCTTAAATCCCCATAACGAAAGTTCGCTTAAGCAAACCCCTATTTACCGACACCCTTTTAATACCCAATAACTCCCTTAGATGACCCTAGATAGGATTAGGAATGAAGATATTCGAGATAAGGTAATGGACTGTATGGTGGACAAGATGCGGGAATCTAGGCTGAAGTGGTTCGGGCACGTGAAGAGCAGAAACACAGATGCCCCTATGAGGAGGTGTGAGGGGTTGGCCATGGAAGGTTCAAGGAGAGGGTGTGGTAGGCCAAAAAAATATTGAAGAGAGGTGATTAGACAGGAGATGACACATTTTTCAGCTTACCGAGGACATTAGCATTAATAGGAGGGTATGGAGGTCGAAGATTAGGGTTGTGGGTTAGTAAGTAGTCGAGTATATTTTCATTCCAAACCTGTACTTCGTTCCCTAGTTGTAGTGTTGGTGTTATCCCCGTGTTCCTAATTTTTAGATCGATTATTACTTGATATTTCCTTTTGCTTCATTTTTGTTAATTTTTTCTGTCTGTTGTTACTATTTCGTTTTCCGTATTTCTTTATCATAACTGTTGCGATTTTGCTTTATTGAGCTGAGGGTCTTCGAAAAACAACATATCTATCTTCACAAGGTAGGGGTAAATACAACATACATATTACCCTCCCAGACTCACTTGTGGGAATATACTAGGTACGTTATTATTAATGTTGTATAACTTAAACTCATTTCTAAAATATTCAGAGTAGCATCGTCATTAAGACAAATTCTCATGGATAAACGTCTAAATTAAGTCAAAGGTGGATAATTGTAAGGCACAATAGTTACATTAGTATAAGAGAAGTAACTAAAGTGCAAATGATCTACAACACCATATTCTCTATTAGTCTCAAAGTTTAAAGCAGTAGATGATATTCCTTGCCTGGTTTTCCTTTGATTAAAGCAACTGCTAATTCTGTTCTCTACCTCTTCATTTCGCTCTTTTCTAAGGTGACATTGAATTGACGGTTAGTGTGCTACAAACCAAGGGACTCCTCGGCATCATAGATCCCTTCCAGAAAGAGAGTTTACCATGATACCAGGAGAGCTAAAAATGAATTGCTTTACAAGCTGAGATTAGAAATTAAAGCGGTTAGGTTTTGAATTTTAATGATGAAAAAAACAAAAGTCAAAGACACTCTACTAATATCTCTACTATTTTAGCAGGTCAATTATCCAAAGCACGTGAAGTAAGTTCCTAAAATTAGTGCACCAGAATAGGAAAGAAATAAGATAAGGTCTAATGGCAGAAGTAGACAATTGTTTAACTAAGATACCTCCATCAAATGTGTACATCAAGGAAACAAGTAAGGAAAGGAAATCAATCACTATGCAAGACTTATAGAAGTAAATCAGAAGAAACAAATTAGGCGTCCGGAAAGAAGACTGCAAAAATGGAAGGCTTTAGAGTCCAAGACCGTCAAGGAAGATCTATCAGATTGATAAAGTTTGAATCCAACCCTTTTTCATAAGCTGGATTAAAGAGGGAACACTTGGGTATTACTCTTAGAATACACTGTCTCAAAAGGAAAATCATAATCAATGATTTTCTAAATCTTTCTAAATCTTAGAGTAAGGAATAGACAGCCTCATCAAGGACTATATAAGAAGAGAATGAAGGACATAAAACAACTACACAACTTTCATACAAGTTTTCACTCTTTCTACTTCTTAGAAAAAAATATTGTATTCGTAAGCTTACTAGTATCTCAATAGATACAAAGAAAAATAAAGCAAGTGAAAGATTCAATCAAAATTTCATGCTGCAATTCATTTGTGGTTAACGCTAGAAAACACACACGCTCATTTGTAACTCGTTAATTGAAGATCTAAGAGAACCCTTGTGACCCAAGGGAACTGGATGTAGGTGCCACAACAGTACACGAACCTGCATAAAAATCTACGTCTCTCCTATTTTTATCTTTACTTTTTATTACATATATTTGCTGAACTAACTATTGATTGCACAAAAACAATAGTCAACTAAGAATAAAGTTAGTCGACTAAAGAATGTTTTTCAATTCAATCCCTTCTTGGAATTTCAATTGTTATCTGAGCAGGTCTCAAATTCGGAGGAAAACTTTTGCTTAACCGCAAAGTGATTAAAGATCATGGGAAGGAACACTATTTTTGGAGCACTATTTTGAAGAAGGAACATCACAAATAAGGACACCTTACTTCATGGACAAACATATACAAAGTCGCATGACATCAAAGTCTGGCGTGTCATCAAAAACGGGATCTCTCCTTACCACAAGGAAAAAGGACAAACTACTGAAAGCCAATATCATCTGATCCACTAGACTAGATGACTATACTGAAGAACAAGCTCTGTGGTGCAGGCAAATTCTAAAGCCAAGAACTTTCTGTATAATGCAATAAACGGTGAAGAATATGAAAAGATCTCAAGATGTGAAACCGCGAAAGAAATGTGGGATAAGCTATAAGTTATTTATGAAGGAAAAAACAAAGTCAAAGAAACAAGATTAAATATATCGATTCATTACTACGAACCATTTCAAATGAAGGACAGAGAATCAGTGGAAGATATGTTTTCTCGAATTAGCAAAATTGTTGGAGATCTGAAATCCTTTGGCAGACCAGTTAAAAATAGGGAAAAAGTCAGGAAAATATTGAGAAGCCTACCTACATCCTGTCAACCCAAAGTCATTACACTAGAATGTCAAAGATCTTGATAACATGTCATATGATGAGCTTAGAGGTGATCTTATTGCCTTTAAAAGACTCATTTGAATAGATATGTGCAAGAAGAAAAAAAAAAGAAAACCATTGCATTTAAAACAATGCTGGCTGAATCGTAAAACGAAGAAGAAGAAGGTGGAGAAAAAGAGGAAAAAATAGATATGCTTTCCAAAGTAGTATCTAGTATGATGAGAAGAAACAGAAATAATAAAAGAGGCAAACCGAACTTTAGAAAAGGTAAAGCAGTGAATGAGAACGATAAGAATGATGGAAGATACTATGAATGTGGAAAACATGGCCACATTCCACTTTCATAGAAGAATGTCATGAACTGGAAAAGAAAATCAACAGAAACTATCAAAAGAAGAAATCTTATGGTGCATGGAGTGATGAAGAAGAATTTGACCATAAAGAGATAGCCAACATGTGTTTCATATCAATCAGAGAAAATAATGATAAAAAAGAATCTAACCACGAAGAAGCTAATCAATTAAGTCTCATGGCAACCGAAGGAACAAGGTACGTTCACCTGTTTGTACTAAATGTAAGAAACTTCAAGAATTCATTGATATTGCTCTTGTGGATCTTGAAAAAGTCTTACATGAACTTTGAAAGATTCAATGAGAAAAGAAAGATTGGGAACTGAAACTAGAAGTATGTGAGATTTAAAGAGACATGCTTAAAGAAGAAGTTCACGAACTTCAGTTGCAGCTGAATTATTTGCGAAAATCCACCAGCCATAGGTCCATCAAATAAAACTAGTTGACTTCTTACAAAAAATCATCTAGGACAAGAAACTTCAATACTTCCTCATGCATTCATTGTGGAAAAAAAGGTCACCCATCTAACCACTGTAGGTTTAGAAATAAAGGGGAGAAACCCCTTGGAAATTCTAACACTCACTCTTATTTTTATTGTGGAAAATTTGGTCGCATATCTAAACACTGCAGGTATAAAAATAGTAGAAGTTGGATTTCGTGAACCAAGGCAACAAATTTAGCAAACAACCAGAAAATTCACAGCAGGTTTGGTTACCTACAAATAAATAATTTGTTGTTGCAGGAACACTGTGAGAAAAAACAAAAAGGAAAATAGTATCTTTATAGCGCGTGTTCTGGACACATTACATGTGACAAACAACTTTTCAAGTCAGTCACTAAGTTTGTGGTGGGTCAGTCACTTTCGGAGATAAATTAAAAGGGAATGTAATTGGAGTTGGAAAAGTCCCTTTCAGTTCATCATGCGATATGGACGAATTCTATCATGTGGATGAACTTGGATATGACCTACTCAACATCAGTCGACTATGTGACAGTGACTATAAGGTTCGTTTAAAAAAAACATGGGTGGATTATCGAAGATGAATCAGGTAAAATCTTTCTATTTGGAAGTAGAAATCGAAATGTTTACACCCTTAATAATATTGATGTCATGTCGAATCAGCTATGTCTAGCATCCACAATTGATGATCCTTAGGTATGGCATAGAAAACTTGGTCATGCTAGCATGCATACTATAAAAAACTTTCTAAACAGGATCTTGTCATTGGTCTTCCAAAATTAGATTTTTCAAAAGATCATATTTGCGATGCTTATAAATCAGGTCAACAAACCAGATCTTCTTTCAAAATCAAAGACATTATCTCTACTATAAAACTTCTTCAACTGTTTCACATGGACCTTTTTGGTCCAACCAGGACAGCCAGCATTGGCGGTAGAAAATATGTTTTTGTTATAGTATATGATTTTTCACGATTTACCTAGGTTATTTCTTGAGTCATAAAGATAAATCCCTAAGGAACTTTGAAGTCTTCTGCAAAAAGGTTCGGCGAGAAAAAGTATATTGCATTACTTCCATAAGAAGTGATCATGGAGGATAATTTGACAACAAAGCATTCAAAAAATTTCTGCAATGACCAAGGAATCTCCCTAATTTCTTAACCCCTAGATCACCACAACAAAATGAAGTAATGAAATGTAAAACCAGATCTCTTCATGATATGGAAAGGACCATGATTGCAGACTTCCATACTACTTCTGGGCTGAAGAAGTAAGCACCGCATGTCACAGGTGTCTTATAAGAAATATTCTTAAAAAGACTCCCTGTGAACTGTGAAAAGGTAAAAGACCTAACATAAGTTATTTTAATCCTTTTGGATGCAAATTTTTCATTCACAACCGAAAGGACAGCCCTGGTAAGTTTGATCCAAAAGCGACGAAGTTATTCTTTTGGATACTCTCCCTCAGGTAGAGCATATAGAATTTATAAGAAACACACTTTATCTATTTAAGAATCTGTCCATGTTGTGTTAATTGATACTAACCACACTTCGAGGAATGACAAACTTCCTATTGATGAGAAATTGCTATAGTACCAAAATATGTTAAAGCAATAGAGGACACCCATGAAGATGTCACTGATCACCAATGTCAGTCGACAGACAGTCACATGCAGAATTAGGAATCTCATATACCAGAACCAATAAATTTCATTGAAAATTAATCAGCTATAGCCATACCAAACGAATGAAAAAGTGAACCTGGATATCCTCATAAGTTCATCATTGGTGATCCCCAAGAAGGCATGAAAACCAGAAGATCGTAAAAGCAGAATTCAAACATTGCTCGCATCTCATAGTTTGAACCAAAAAAGGTAAACGAGGCCTTTGGAGATAATTTCTAGATAAGTACAATGCAAGAGGAACTTGACCAATTCGAAAAAAATAAGGTATAAAAGCTCATTTCTAAACCTCTTATTGCATCCATTATTGGAACAAAGTGGGTTTACATGAACAAACTAAATGAGTCCGGTCAAGTGAGGAATAAATCAAGATTGCTTGCTCAAGGATACTCTTAACAAGAGGGAATTGACTATGAAGAAACCTTTACTCCAACCAGGTTAGAATCAATGGTATTCTATTAGCCTATGCTGCTCACGAATGTTTTAGACTTTCAAATGGATGTAAAAAGTGTATTCTTAAATGGATTCATATCTGAAGAAGTATATGTCAAGCAGCTCCCAGGTTTTTTAAATAAGTCTTACCCAAACCATGCCTACAAGCTGTCTAAAGCTCTATATGGACTTAATAAGATCCTAGAGCATGGTATGAAAGGCTAAGCTCATTCGTAGTCAACCATGGTTTTATGAGGTAATATTGACACCACTCTTTTCGTCAAACGTTCTGACAAAGGTAATTTGATTGTACAAATTTATATTAATGATGTTATATTTGGGAGTACTAACTCAGATTTATGCAAGGATTTCTAAAATATCATGAAAGGATAATTCGAGATGAGCATAATGGGAGAACTAACATTCTTCCTTAGGCTAGAAATCCAGCAATCCCAAAAAGGAATCTTTATTAGAAAAATAAAGTACACAAATGAGCTTATAAAGAAATTTGGCGACAAATGCCAAAGCCAGAGGGACTCCCATGAGTTTTTCAACCTTCCTTGATAACGTGTCACGGCCCGGAATTTTCACTGTCAGGACCGTGATGGAGACTAACATTTCAGTTTCCGGGTAAGCTAACGTTAGAAAAATTTATTCAGTTTCAACAGTTTAAATTAAGTAATGAGAAGGACTGAAATAATTGTAACAATCCAAAGTAATATGCGGAAGCTAAAACAGCTAACATATCTGATACAATCCTCGACCCGGTGTCACAAGTGCACGAGCTACTAGAATAAAACATACAAGGGTTTGAATGAAACATAAAACCGTCTGAAGGAAAATACACAACTAAATAAAAGAAAAGGGGACTCTAGGAGTTGCGGATATTGAGCAGTTGTACCTCAAGTCTCCACCAAGCTGTCCAATCCGAGCACAGTAATAACTGCCGCTGGGACCAACTCCAAAATTTGCACAAGAAATGTAAAGTGTAGTATGAGTACAACCGACCCCATGTACTCTGTAAATGCCGAGCCTAACCTCGACGAAGTAGTGACGAGGCTAAGGCATGTCACTCACACTACAACCTGAACACAATATATAATAAAGATAGAAAAAGGAAATACAGAACAAAATAGGACAGTCAATTGAAGATAATAGCTACAGCCTCAAGAAATAAGCCACTGATTATCAGAATTGCCAATCCTTAGAGTCTCGAGTGAAAACACAGAAAATCAATACAACTCAAGGAAAAAAGAAATACATAGGTTGTTGCAATGTGCAACCCGATCCCACCTTTCAATATGATCCTCCCTTATTCCACCGTAACAATATCAACAATCATAATAAATATATGTTGCGGCGCACAACCCGATCCCACCATATAACAATATCAGTATCACAATTCACCCTTATTCCACCGTATCAATCCACCCTTATTTCACCTGTTACGGTGTGCAACCCAATCCCACCATATCAGTACAAAATTCACCATTATTCCTCAGCATTAATCCACCCTTATTTCACATGTTGCGGCGTGCAACCCTATCCCACCATATCAATACAATTAATCACTAAGTACAATTAATTTCATATTTCAAATCACAAAAACCACCATAACTGATGAATATAAAGGTGAAACAGTAAGGAAACCTTGTACCAATTTCGAAATTCTCGTATGAAATATTACATGGCAAGACCAGTCCAGCAAATGACAATTGGAAAGTGAAAGTACGTCAATTAAGGCAAATAGAAGCAAGTCATGAAAATATGAAGAGGTCTAATATTTTTAATAGGAGAAACAATGATTAACAAGTAGCAATTAAAGCATGAAAGGCATTTAAGGCACATAACAACTAAAGCAGGGAATGAGATAATTAAGGAAAAATGAAAAATCAGGGAACACACTAATTCGGCGGCGTATAAGCACTAGTCACCTCGCATATATGCCGCAACACATGAAATTCACATAGCACATAGTTCTAGAGTTCCTAATTCCCTCAAGTCAAGGTTAAACTCAACACTTACCTCACTCCGCAATCAACTCAGAGCTCTACCGGGGCCTTTCCCCTAGAATCTGCCTCCAAACCACTCGTATTTAACCATAATTGACTCAATAATATCAAATATTGCTAAAGGAATCGATTACAATGCATAAATTTAGAATTTCCATACTTTTCCCCATAAAAGTCAAAAATCGATCTCGGGCCCGCTTGGTCCAAACCCAAAATTCGGACAAAAATTTGATTACCCATTCACCCTGAGCCTGATTATGTAATTTGTTTCGAAATCCGACCTCAATTTGAGGTCTAAATCCAATTTTACAAAAATTCCTAATTCTACCAACCCCCCCTCCCAATCTCTACCATGAAAATCCTAGATTTTAGGTGGAAATCTTATGAAATGTAATTGGTAATTGAAAGAAAGTAAGTAGAATCACTTACCAACAATTTAGGGAAGAAACACTCTTGGAAAATCGCCTCTAGAGTTTTCTAGTTTTGAAACTTTGAAAGAATGGATAAAATCCCGTTTTTTGGGATTGTTTTAAACACTAGCGTAAGATGTTTATCGCGTTTGTGTGAACCCTGACGCGTTCATGAAGAGCAAAGCCTCAATGGCTTACACAATCGTAGGAGACCCCATGCATTCGCGAAGGTTTAGCCCTCCTAAACTTTGCGTTTGCGAGATTAGACTCGCATTCGCATAGAGTCACCCTAAGTTCCCAGTCCCCACCTCACTAAACTATGCGTTCGCGCATGACTGACCGTGTTCGCATAGAGCAGCACCCCGGTGCTCCTTATTCCTGGCCACAGTTTCGCGTTCACGTAGAGGAAAATCCTCCCCCAGCCCAGTTCACTCTTCGCGATTATGAAGAAGGAAACCAGATGACAGTTGAAGCTATGAGAAACCAGATTTTCTAAGTTCCAACCCACCCGTAGCCTATCCGAAACTCACCCGAGTCATCGGAGATCCAAACCAAATGTGTACACAAGTCCAAAAACATGATACAAACTGGCTCAAATGATCAAAATACCAAAATAACACCTAGAACTACGAATCAGAAACCAAGCCAAATGAAATTTTCAAGGAAACTTTAGAATATCTATTTTAACAACCGGACGTCTGAATCACGTCAAACCAACTTCGTTTCTCACCAAAATTGACAGACAAGTCATAAATATTGTAGTGGATCCATACCGGGTTCCGGAACCAAAATACGGACCTGATATCAATAAAGTCAAACATTGGTCAATTACTTAAAATCATTAAACCTTTAAATTTTCAATTTTTGAAGAAAAAATTGATAACTCGAGCTAGGGACCTCTGAATTTGATTCTGGCCATACACCCAAGTCCCAAATAACGATACGGACCCACCGGGACCGTAAAAACATGGATCTGGGTTATTGTTCTCAAAACGTTGACCGAAATCAACCCAAATATTTTTAAAGGAAAAATTTCTTACTTTATCAATTTTTAACATAAATCCTTCTGGAAAAACACCTAGACTACGCACGCAAATCAAGAAAAGATTTAAGAAGCTAATAGAGGCTTCGAAATACAAAATTAGGGTTTAAAACTCTAGATGACATAAAGATAGGAATGGTAAGAGTGTAGATGAAACAATGTATCGAGTTCTGATTATATCTTTACTCTATCTTATTGCTAGTCGACCGGATATAATGTTTAGCGTATATAAGTGCACACGGTATCGATCATCTCTTAAAGAGTCTTATTTAACTATTGTTAAACAAATTATTAGATAGCCGAAGGTACCTTTTTCAAAAAAATGTTCGATGGCCCACTCGCCATATGCTTGGGGCTGGGAGACACTAAATATATTTTAAGAAAAATTCATGAAGGCGCCTGCGGAAACCATTCGTGAGCAGAATATTTGGTTTGTAAGATACTCAGAGCCGGCTATTAGTGGGTCGACATGGAGAAAGATGCGAAGGACTTTGTACGGAGATGCGACGGTTGTCAGAGGCATGCACCAATGATCCATCAACCCGGAGATTTAATAAATTCAGTCCTTTCACCTTGGGCGTTCATTAAATGGGTAGCATACATTGTCGGTCCCTGCCATGGGCATCCGGTAAGGCTCAATATATATTATTTATGACTGATTATTTCTTTAAGCGGGTCAAAGATCAAGCATTCGAGAAGGTCCGGGAAAAGAATTCATTGACATCATTTGGGACCACATAATATGTCGGTTCAGTATACCGACCGAGATAGTATGTGATAATAAGAAGCAATTCATCGACAGCAAGGTAAGCAAATTTTTTGAGGACCATAAGATTAAAAAGATCTTGTCAACACCCTATCACTCTAGTGGGAATGGATAGGAAGAATCTACAAACAAGACCATATTCAAAACCTTAAGAAAAGGTTGACCAATGCCAAAGAAAAATGGAAGGAAATTTTACCCGAAGTCTTGTGGGCATACCGTACGACCTCAAAATCTAGTAACGTGATCACTATGTATTCATTGGTCTGTAACGACCCGACCGGCTGTTTTTAGTTATCGGACCCTGTTCCCCTAAATGAAACTTCCCATAGCCTGGTGGTCCGCGATTGGGAGGTGTTTAGAGTGCTATAGGAACAATTGGTTCCTTAAGGTTGGCCTTTAAGGCCAAGTTTGACTTAGGTCAACATCTTGGGTAAACGACCTCAGAATCGAGTTTTGTCAGTTCCGGTAGCTTCGTGTGATGATTTTCGACCTGGGCGTATGTTCGGAATGGGTTTCTGATGACCCAGGGGCATTTTGGCGCCCAATATTGAAATAAGAAGTTCCTTAAGTTCCTATTTTTGTTTGGGATGTGTTTTGATGCTATCGAGGTCCGAACGGAATTTTGAGACTGGGAATAGTTCTGTTATGTTAATTATGACTTGCCTGCAAAATTTGGTTTCATTCCGAGTTGCATAGGTCGGTTCGGCGCGTGATTAGCGAAGTCTAGAAAACTTAAAGTTCCGAAGTTTTGTTCTTGGGGTTTGGAAGTGTGATTTTGAGTTTAACGTTGTTTTGGGTGATCCAAAGGCTCGAGCGGTTCCGTATTATGATTTGGGACTCGTTGGTATATTTGGACTAGGGATCGGGTGGGCCCAGGTGCCTCCCGGACACCTAACAGGGCTAAAAACTAGCTAAAATAGCTGTTGGTGCACCTGTTCTGGTGTGACCACAGGTGCGGTTGCCCAGTCGCAGGTGCGGGACTGCTCCTGCCATCCCCAGCATTGCAGGTGCGACCCCCTATGGTCTGGCGAATTATCGCAGGTGCAGACAAGATTTCGCAGGAGCGGAGCCGCAGGTGCGGTCTCCACTCCGCAGGTGCCGGGGGAGGGCACCGGCCCGTGGTAGGGGACGAGGGCGTCTCAGAGCCATTTTGGTCCCGCCACCAGAGGACCCCATATTAGAGAAGCAGGACGAGGTGCCTCCAGCAGATCCTGCACCCATAATCTTTATGACGGCGCCAGGCTTCGCAGGAAGTTATGGGTCATATGATGAGACTTATGGACACCATGTCCCAGGCTGGTTTATTTCCAACAGATCCTGTCACTTCTCACGCGGGAGGGGGAGCCTAGACCCCTACTGCCCAGGCTGCAGGACCGACACCAGCATTACATCATACCTCGGGTACACTGCCCGTGGGTGATACCCAGCCTGTAGCGGCTGTACCGGAGCCCAGACCAGCTGCGGATGGCGACCAGCATAAGATGTTAGACAGATGGACTCGCTTGCGCCCTCCAGTATTCAAGGGTGAGCGAGGTGAGGATGACGAAGACTTCATTGATAGGTGCAGGGATAGGCTGCACAACATGGGATCCTAGCGTCCCATGGGGTGGACTTCACTGCATTCCAGTTAGAGGGCAGAGCTCGCAGGTGGTGGCGGTCTTATATTCTCAGCAGACCAGCCGATTCTCCTACTATCACTTGGGAGCAGTTCACACAGATGTTCTTGGATAGGTATATTCCACCCTCTGAGAGGGAAGACCTGAGGGGTCAGTTTGAGCGGTTAAAGCAGGGGCAGATGTCCGTGACAGATTATAAGGCCAGATTTTCAGAGCTGTCACGCCATGCTCTTATGATATTGCCCACCGATGCTGAGAGAGTTCGGAGGTTTGTAGCAGGGTTACAACCAGGTATTAGATCCACCATGGCTCGAGAGGTGGAGATGGGTACTCCTTATCAGCTCGTAGTGGAGATTGCTCGCAGGGTCGAGGATTATCGGATAAGGAGCAGGGAGCGGGGTCAGTAGGATAAGAGGGCGAGGTTCTCAGGAGATTTCAAGCATGCCCCAGCTAGGAGCAGAGGTCTCTTTGGGGGTGGTCATCCCATCAAGCCTTCTTATTCAGCACCTCCGCCATCTCCCCGAGGTGTCCCAGTTAGGCCCCAGTTCAGTGCCATGCCAGAGCGCTCCTATCATTCTACAACTATTCAGAGTTCTCCTAGTGGTTACTCCAGTCGCCAGAGATCCTCCAGTTCCTATTTCAATTCTATGCCCGAGGGCTCACATCGCCCTCCGGCCATTCAGGATTCTTCTTCTTCGGGATAGCAGGATATGTCACTTGTGAGATGTTACGAGTGCGGGGATCTGGGCCATGTGAAGAGGCTTTGTCCATGGTTTTGGGGCAAGGCAGTACAGCAGGGTTATCAGCCTATGAGTTCAGCACCAGCAGTCCGTCCACCTAGAGGTGGAGGACAGATCGGCAGGGGTCGTCCTAGAGGTGGAGGCCAGTCAGGGGGAGGTCAGGCAGCTCCTGTTCACTCCGGTGGGGCTCAGTCTTCAGGTGCTCCAACCAGGTTTTATGCCATTCCGGACAGATCAGATGCAGTGGTCTGAGACGCCGTGATCACATGTATTATCTCAGTATGTGGTAGAGAGGCCTCAGTATTGTTTGATCCAGGATCCACTTATTCATATGTTTCAGCCCTATTTTCTCCTTTTATGGATGTTTCTCGTGAGTCCTTGGGATCTCCTATATATGTGTCCACTCTTGTGGGCGATTCTGTGGTGGTAGACCGGGTGTATCGGTCTTGTGTGATCACCTTCTGTGGGTTCGAGACCAGAGCTGGCCTTTTATTGCTCGACATGGTTGATTTTAAGGTTATTCTAGGCATAGATTGGCTATCTCCTTATCATGCCGTGCTTGATTGCCATGCTAAGACAATTACTTTAGCTATGCCCGAGTCATTGCCATGCTAAGACAATTACTTTAGCTATGCCCGAGTCACCTAGGCTGGAGTGGGGGGTTCTTCAGTTAGCGCAAACAACCGAATTATTTCATTCTTGAAGGCTCGACATATGGTCGAGAAGGGTTGTCTAGCCTATTTGGCTTATGTGCGGGACACCACCACCGAGTCTCCGACGATTGATTCAGTGCCAGTTGTTTGAGAGTCTGCTGATGCATTTCCTTCAGATCTTCCGGGCATGCCTCTGGGCCGTGATATTAACTTCTGCATTGATTTAGCTCCAGGCACCCAGCCTATATCCATTCCTCTGTATCGTATGGCTCCGAAAGAGTTGAAGGAGCAGCTTGAGGAGTTGTTAGCTAAGGGGCTCATCAGACCGAGTGTATCTCCGTGGGGTGCTCCGATTTTATTTGTGAAGAAAAATGATGGGTCTATGCGGATGTGTATTGATTACCGCCAGTTGAACAAGGTTACCATTAAGAACAAGTATCCCTTGTCGCGCATCGATGATTTGTTTGACCAGTTGCAGGGTACTCGTGTGTTTTCTAAGATTGATTTGAGGTCGGGGATCATCAGTTGAGGATTCGGGCTTCAGATGTTCCGAAGACTGCTTTTTGTACGAGATATGGCCATTATGAGTTCCTAGTGATGTCCTTTGTCTTGACTAATGCCCCAGCAACATTCATGGACTTGATTAATAGAGTGTTCAGGCCGTATATTGATTCCTTCGTCATTGTCTTCATTGATGACATTTTGATTTACTCACGTAGCCTGGGGGAGCACGAGCAGCATTTGAGAGTCGTGCTCCAGACCTTGCGAGAACAAAAGCTATATGCTAAGTTATCCAAGTGTGAGTTTTGGTTGGATTCCGTGGCATTTTTGGGGCATGTGGTATCCGGAGAGGGTATCAAGGTTGATCCTCAGAAGATCGAGGCAGTTCAGAGTTGGTTGCGTCCTACTTCAGCTACAGAGATCAGGAGCTTTTTGGGCCTAGTAGGTTATTATCGCTGATTTGTGGAGGGTTTCTCTTCTATTACATCTCCATTGAATAGATTGACTCAGAATAATGCCCCGTTTTGATGGTCTGACGAGTGTGAGGCGAGCTTTCAGAAGCTCAAGACAGCATTGACCTCAGCGCCAGTTCTAGTATTGCCTTCCGATTCTGGGATGTACACGGTATATTGTGACACTTCACGCATTGGCTTGGGGTGTGTATTGATGCAGGAGGGGAGAGTTATTGCTTATGATTCACGCCAGCTGAAGGTTCATGAGAAGAATTACCCTGTGCACGATCTGGAGTTGGCGGCGATTTGTTCATGCTCTTAAGATTTGGAGGCACTATTTGTATGGAGTGTCCTGTGATACACACCACCGTAGCTTGCAACACTTGTTCAAGAAGAAGGATCTTAATTTGAGGCAGCGCAGATGGCTTAAGTTGTTGAAGGATTATGATATCACCATTATTTATCACACGGGCAAGGCAAATATGGTGGAAGATGCTCTTAGCAGAAAGGCTGAGAGTATGGGTAGCTTGGCTTATATTGCAGCAGAGGAGAGACCTCTAGCCTTGGACATTCAGTCCTTGGCTAATCGCCTGGTGAGATTAGATCTTTCAGAGCCTCATCGAGTTTTAGCACATGTGGTTGCTCAGTCTTCGTTATTAGGAGAGATTAAGGCCCGACAGTTCTATGATTCGTGCTTAGCAGAGCTTTGAGAGTCTGTGGTTTAGGGTAGGCCAAAGAGGTTACTATTGGCGAGGATGGTGTTCTGAGACTTCAGGGCCGCTTATGTGTTCCTAATGTTGATGGCCTGAGGAGAGGATTGTAGAGGAGGCACACAGTTATCGGTATTCTATTCATCCTGGTGCTACAAAGATGTATCGTGACTTGAAGCAGCATTTCTGGTGGAGGCGGATGAAGAAGGAAATTGTGGGGTATGTGGCTAGGTGTCTTAATTGCCAGCAGGTGAGTATGAGCATCAGAGGCCAGGAGGCCTACTTCAGCAGATGCCCATTCCTGAGTGGAAGTGGGAGCGCATCGCTATGGACTTCGTGGTTGGGTTGTCTCAGACCTTGTGGAAGGTTGACGCGGTTTGAGTCATTGTGGATAGATTGACCAAATCGGCGCATTTCATTCCAGTGGCTACTACTTATACTTCTGAGAGGTTAGCCCAGATCTACATTTCGGAGATAGTCCGGTTGCATGGTGTGCCAGTGTCCATTATATCAGATCGAGGTCCTCAGTACACCTCGCACTTCTGGAAAGCATTGCATAGTGATATGGGCACCCATATAGACCTCAGCACAGCATTTCACCCTCAGACCGATGATTAGTCAGAGCGTACAGTTCTGAGGTCAGTGGGACCAGTTCTTGCCTTTGGCCGAGTTNCCATTTGAGGCTTTGTATGGTCGGCGATGTCGTTCTCCTATCGGGTGGTTTGAGCCTGGCGAGGCTAAGTTATATGGCACCGACCTGGTGAGGGGTGCCTTGGAGAAAGTGAAGTTGATTCAGGAGAGGCTCCTTACAGCACAGTCCAGACAAAAGAGTTACGCGGATCAGAGGGCGCGTGATGTATCATTTATGGAGGGAGATAGGGTCATGTTGAAAGTCTCGCCTATGAAGTGTATTATGGGGTTTGTGAAGAAGGGCAAGCTGAGACCGAGGTTCATAGGTCCATTTGAGGTGTTGAGGCGAGTTGGGGAGGTTGCTTATGAGCTGGCTTTGCCTCCCAATTTATCAGGAGTTCACCCAGTTTTTCATGTATCCATGCTCCTGAGGTACCACGCCGACTTCTCTCACGTGGTTGATTTCAGCACTATTCAGTTGGATGAGAGGTTGGGATACGGGGAGGAGCCAGTTGCTATTATTGATAGACAGTACCACCAGTTGAGGTCCAAGAGGGTTTCTGCCGTAAAGGTCCAGTGGAAGGGCCAACCATTTGAGGAGGCGACCTGGGAGTCCGAGGAGGACATGCAGAGCAGATATCCACACTTATTCAGCACTTCAGGTATGATTCTAGACTCGTTCGAGGACAACGTTTGTTGTCATTTTTGCGTTATCAGACCCCGTTCCCCTAAATGAAACTTCCCATAGCGGATTTTTATGATTTATGACTTGCGGGGACTGGTGGTCCGGGATTCGGTGGTGTTTAGAGTGCTATAGGAACAATTGGTTCCTTAAGGTTAGCCTTTAAGGCCAAGTTTGACTTCGGTCAACATCTTGGGTAAATGACCTCGGAATCGACTTTCATCGGTTTCGTTAGCTTCGTATGATGATTTTGGAGCTGGGCGTATGTTCAGAATGGGTTTCTGATGACCCAGGGACATTTCGGCGCCCAATATTGAAATAAGAAGTTCCTTAAGTTCCTGTTTTGGTTTGGGATGTGTTTTGGTGTTATTGAGGTTCGAATGGAATTCCGAGACCATGAATAGTTTCGTTATGTTAATTATGACTTGCCTGCAAAATTTGGTGTCATTCCGAGTTGTATAGGTCGGTTCGGCGCGTGATTAGCGAAGTTTAGAAAACTTAAAGTTCCTAAGTTTGGTTCTTGGGGTTTGGAGGTGTGATTTTGAGTTTTAGCGTTGTTTTGGGTAATCCGAAGGCTCGAGCGAGTCTGTATTATGATTTGGGACTCGTTGGTATATTTGGACTAGGGCTCGGGTAGGCCCAGGTGCCTACCGGGCACCTAACGGGGCTAAAAACCAGCTAAAATAGCTGTTGGTGCACCTATTCTAGTGTGACCGCAGGTGCGGTTTCCAGGTCGCAGGTGCGGGACCGCTCCTGCGGTCCCCAGCATCGCAGGTGCGACCCCCTATGGTCTGGCCAATTATCGCAGGTGCGGACGAAATTCCGCAGGAGCGGAGCCGCAGGTGCGGTCTCCACTCTGTAGGTGCGGCTCAGAATCCCTAGTCCATTTCCGCAGGTGCGAGATTTCTCTCGCAGGTACGAGACTGCAGGTGCGGTCCTCGAGCCGCAGGTGCGAAAACACTGTCCAGACAGTGTGTTTTTATACACGGGTTTTAAACACTTTTTCTCATTTTCTTCTTCTTCCTTGGGGCGATTTCCACCGTTGTTGAGGGGCTAACGACCTGGTCTTCTAAGGTAAGTAAACTCTACTCAAAAATTAGATTCATGCATGGATTTCTAGCTTAATTAACTACCTAAATTAGTGAAAAATCAAGAATTGGGTAGTAACCTAGAGCTTGCGATAATTTGAGAATTTACCCGTAAATTTGCTATGAAATCAAGTAAGAATCGTATATTAATGATCCTTAGGCTTTGGGTGAGTGTTCCCTTCGAGAATTATTGGAATCCGAGCGTGTGGGACCGGGGTTGGATTTTGGAAAATTCTTCAAGAATGTGAATTATTGAATAAATAGGATAATTTCCCTATTTTGAGCATGCATTGATGTCATTATACCGTATTTGGCTAGTTGCGAGTCCTCGGGTGTAGAGTTCGGAGATTCGGGCGCATCCTTGGTCC
This sequence comes from Nicotiana knightiana, assembly GCA_005239525.1. NCBI lineage: Eukaryota > Viridiplantae > Streptophyta > Magnoliopsida > Solanales > Solanaceae > Nicotiana > Nicotiana knightiana. The sequence goes on along the minus strand of ML414649.1, from coordinate 14,311 downwards.
TAGAGTTAGATTCGACACGAGGTGAGTCTCCTTTCTAACCTTGTAAGAGGGAATGGTCCCCATAGGTGTTATATATGTTGTGTGTAATTGTTTTGGGGGATACGTACGTACAACGTGACGAGTATCTGTACGTAGCGACTATTTTTATCATGTCGGGTAGCTTTAGGGCTCACGAGCATGCCATTACGTGTCTTATGTGTATCGTTTGCCAAACTTTGAGTTGCTTATCATCTTTGAACCAGTATGCTTATTATCTTTACTAGTATGCAAAATGGTAGAGAGTTGCCTCTGAAATTCCGGTGAATAGGCCTTTGCTACTAGTATAGCCTCTACTAAGCTTATTGATATGTCTGGTATATATATATATATATATATATATGTGTGTGTGTGTGTTAATTATATATAAGAGTCAGCACTCGAGTCGCAGGTATGATTCGCGATCGAGGGGAGCTTTATGTTAATTATATATATGAGTCAGTACTCGAGTCGCAGGTATGATTCGCGATTGAGGGGAGCTTTATGTTAATTATATATATAACTCATCATTCGAGTCGCAGGTATGATTCGCGATCGAGGGGAGCTTTACGTTAATTATATATATGAGCCAGCACTCGAGTCGCAGGTATGATTCGTGATTGAGGGGAGCTTTATGTTAACTATATATATATGAGTTAGTGTCTAGATATTTCCTTATGACTCAGGCCGGTTGTCCTACCCTTTTGTGCGCTTGAGGCTATTGGGTACTGTTTTCCATTGGTATTGACTTGACAGATATTCGGGGGAAAAGGGAAAGTGTACATTGTTGCTTATTTTCAGTACTTGCCTGGTTTTCTGTATTTGATAGATATTTGTTGCTTACTGTCTCACATGTCTACTGCATTCCGTATATCCTGTTTACATTATTACTATTGGACCTTAGTGAGTGTCATGTCGACCTCTCGTCACTACCTCTTCGAGGTTAGGCGGGATACTCACTGGGTACATATATATTATGTACTCATGCTGCACTTCTGTACTTAATTGTACAGGTTCTGAGGCTGGTGTTTCTGGTTATCCGACCGGAGCTTGACTTATCTTCCGGACCAAACTCCACAGTGAGCTGCACCCCCCTGACGCTTCTCAGCTGTGCTCAAAATAGGGAACTTATCCTAATTTTTCAATAATTTAACATTCTTGAGAAATTCCCAAAATCCAACCCCGGGCCCGCACGGTCGGATTCCAATAATTCTCGAAGGGAACACTCACCCCAACCCTAAGGATCATTAATATACGATTCTTACTTGATTTCATAGCAAATTCACTGGAAAGTTCTCAAATTATCACAAACTCTAGGTTACTACCCAATTCTTGATTTTTCAGTAATTTATGTAGTTAATTAAGTTAGAAATCCATGCATGAAGCTAATTTTCGAGTAAAGTTTACTTACCTTAGAGGACCAGGTCATTAGCCCCTTAATAATGGAGGAAACCGCCCAAGGAAGAAGAAGGAAATGAGAAAAATGGGTTTAAACCCGTGTATAAAAACACACTGTCTGGACAGTGTTTTCGCACCTGCGAGAAAAATCTCGCACTTGCAGAAATGGACTGGGGAGCCTGTGCCCGCACCTGCAGAGTGGATACCACACCTGCGGCTCCGCTTCTGCGAATTTTTGTCTGCACCTGCAATAATTGGCCAGACCACTGGGAGGTCGCACCTGCGATGCTGGGGACCGCAGGAGCGGTCTCGCACCTGCGACTGGGCAACCGCACCTGCGGTCGCACCAGAATAGGCGCACCAACAGCTATTTTAGCTGGTTTTTATCCCAGTTAGGTGCCCGGGAGGCACCTGGGCCCACTCGAGCCCTAATCCAAATATACCAACGGGTCCCAAATCATAATACGGACTCGCTCGCGTCTTCGGATCACCCAAAACAACGCTAAAACTCAAAATCCCAAGAACCAAACTTAGGAACTTTTAGGAACTTCTTATTTCAATATTGGGTGCTGAAATGCCCCCCGGTCATCAGAAACCCATACCGAACATACGCCAGGTCCGAAATCATCACACGAAGCTACCGGAACCGACAAAACTCAATTCCGAGGTTTGGTGACAAAGCAGTAATACCAATTGAGGTGAGAGAACCGAGCCTCAGGTTCCGATATGAAATCAAAGAATCAAACGGTGAAGCCATGAGCACGAGTGTGGAATTATTAGATGAGAGGCGCGAGGATGCTCTAGTCCAGTTGGCCTCCCAGAAACAACAAATAGAAATATATTACAACCGAAGATCCAACCTCCTACACTTCAATGTCACGGACTTAGTGTTAAGAACATTAACTGTAACGACTCAGTCGGTCATTTTGCGAGTTCTAGCCTTGTTCCCCTAGTTAGTGCTCATTTTGTACTATATAGTTGTTGTGTGACTTGATGGGTTAGTAGGTTCGCGTCCAGAGAGATCTCGAAATGAATTGAGACACTTAGTCTCAAGGTTGAAAGCTTAAGGTGAAATGGTTGACCAGATGTTGACTTATATGTAAACAACTTCGGAATAGAGTTTAGCTGGTTCTGTTAGCTCCGTTGAGTGATATTGGACTTACAGTGTGTCCAGATTGTGATTTGGAGGTCCGTAGTTGAATTAGGCTTGAAATGGCAAAATTTGAAAATTTGGAAGTTTGACCAAAAGTGGAATTTGTAGATACCGGGCTCGGTTTGGAGGTCCGGGAGTTCGAGTAAGTCTGTGGTGTCCTTTGTGACTTGTGTGCAAATGTTGGGGTCAATCGGACATGATTTGATGGGCTTCTGCATCGTTTGTAGAAGTTGGAATTCCTTAGTTTCAATAGGCTTGAATTAGGGTGCGATTCGTATTTTTGATGTTGTTTATGGTGATTTAAGGGCTTGGAAAAGTTTGTATCGTGTTTTAGGACTTGTTGGTATGTTTGGTTGAGGTCCCGGGGGCCTCGAGTTGATTTCATATGGTTTTCCGATCAAATTTCAGTTTGAGAGACTGTTGTAGTTGAAGCCTTCTAGTGCAATCGCACCTGCAGAACATTGGTCGCAGGTGCGAGCTTGGGAGTGCAAGTGTGGCCAGGAATGAAAAGAGATGGGGTCACAGGAGCAAAGGATTTTTCGAACCTCCATGGTCGCAAAAATAGAGTTTGGCCAGTGGGGATGTTGTGCAGGTGCGATGGGAATTCCGCACCTGCGATTGCGCAGATGCGAGGGAAGGATTATAGAAGCTGAAGTATTGCCGCTTTTGCGACACCGCAAATGCGGTTAAGTTTCCACAGAAGCGGAAGGGCTAGAAAGAAAATTTAAATTCAAAGGTTCGTGATTTCACTTCATTTGCAATATTTCATGCTCGGGATTAGGCGACTTTTGAGAGGATTTTCGAGGGGTTTCTTGAGGTAAGTCCCTTGTGTTCATTTTTAATCAATAATCTTGTTTCTCCATTGAATTTCCCACCTAGTGTGTGAGTATTTAAGGTGGAATTTGGGAGTTTGAGGCTAGGGATTTGGAGAGTTAAATTTGGGGATTTCGGTTACGATTTGGTGTATTTTGATAAATTCGGTATGGTTGGACTCGTGGTTGAATGGGATTTCATATTTTGTGATTTCTATCGAATTTCGAGATATGGGCCCGGGGCGGCTTTTTGAGCCGATTTTTGAATTTTGATTAATAACTTAGTATTTTCTTATGGAGTTGATTCCTTTAGCCCATGTTGATTGTATCAAATTGTTTTATGTCTATATTCAATGCATTCAGAGGCCGTTTCGAGAAGCAAGGGTGTGTTGGAGTAGAGATTTGCTTGGATTGAGGTAAGTAATAGTTCTAAATTTGGTTCTGAGGGTATGAAACCGTGTATTATGTGTCATGTGTTTGGTTTTGAGGTGACACACATGCTAGGTGACGGGCGTGCACTGTAGGATTTGTGACTTGGACAATTCTGTGGAACTGTGAAGTTGAATAACCTGTTGTTATCCGAATACTCTCCATGTGGTATAGAAATTTAACAGCAAATCATGTTACAAATCATGTTTAGACCATGTGTTAACACTGTAGGGACCCACAGAGGTCGTGTACCTATCGAATTATCTGCTAAATTGTTGTTTTGTACTCAGTCACAGTTTTATTTGCATATTACATCTCAGTATCTATTGTTCATTATTGATACATTATATCATTGTTGCTTAGGTTGATTATCATGATTTTTCAGAGCCCGAGAGACTGGAGAGATTGAAGGCTGAGTGAGGTTGAAGTCTTGATTGTGAGGATATATATGGGATTAGGATGCACGTCGCATCATGTTTCATTGATTTATGTCATGATTGGCTTGTTATAGCGCTTGGATTGAAAGAGCCCCTCTGGAGTCTGTACACACCCCCAGTGAGCGCAGGTACCTACTTAGTGCGAGTGCCAAGTGCTGAGCTATTGAGAGGAATGAGTGATTGTGAGGTTGGAGTGAATGGGAGGACAGAGTGACTGTTACTCTGAGAGGATGCATTTGACTTTCATTTCTGTGGCACTTCAGTTGTCATGCATTACCGTCTTGTAATTTCTGAGAGATATTATATTCTGTTTTACTTGAACTTGACATGGGTTAACTGTTGTGGCCTAAATTGTCAAACTTGAAAGCATGTCTATCTTCCTATGTTGAAATTAATGTAATTAAACTATAATTGTGAAGCTCGTCACTACTTTGAGTCCTTTATTTAGTCTTGTTATTTACTGAGTTGGTTGTACTCACGCTACACCCTGCACTTCGTGTGCAGATCCAGATGTTTCTGTACATGGTCGGTGTTGATTCCTTTACACAGTTGATCGTTTGGAGATTTCAAGGTAGCTTCCCGGTGTTTCACATGACCTTGTCTCTCCTTCCCTATATTTCTGTTTTATGTATTTAGTTTCAGACTATTATAGGCAGTACTCCAATATTTGTGATGTTTAGACGCTCATGTACTCAGTGACACCCCGATGTTGGGAATTCCTGTATTGGTTTTGATTTTCTATCCATTTTGAGAGTTTTGATGATTTAAACCTGTGTTATTCTTACTTTCCATCTAAAATTTTGGAGGTATTTTGAAAGTGTCGGTTTGCCTAGTACTATATTAGGCGCCATCATGACAGGACAAGTTTTGGGTCGTGACAGTAACATTGTACACCCAGAACCCGAACGAAAGGAAGCTGGGACCGAATTGGGAAGGAGCATATCGAGTCATTGGTATTACAGGTAAGGGTTCATAAAAACTCGAAGAAAGACACGATGCACAACTACCGAACAAATGGAACGTGACCCACCTAAAACGATACTACTGCTAAGGTACGACCTCATTCACTTTTTTTAATATTATGAATTGGGCTAACACTTGAAGGAAACAACCAAAGGGGAATGTAGCTGTTAGGTCTGAAAGCACGCGTTACACTCTTTTTCCCTGAACCAGTTTTGTCCCAAATGGGTTTTCCGACAAGGTTTTAACGAGGTAACAATAAATCATGCTAAATCAGAGTCAAAGACCTATTTTAAATCGGAGTCAATGGTCGCATCAGTAGTATCCAAGCCCACCCGAAGATCGACCTCGAATACTGGGGCCATCAACCTCGGGTCAAGATCTTTAGCAAGGAAGGAAACTTTGTGCTTGAACAGTCTAAGCTCGGTGGTTAGGATTTCTGTAAGGGCCAAACGGTCAAGTGAACCGTGCCAGTGTAGGACACCTCAGCCATAATATGAGTTTTTACACGCTTACAATCTTGTACATTACACACAAAAATGAAAGAAAGTTTCTATCTTGCTAACAAACATTCTTTGCTTCTTAAAAGTATCGAGCCTAAGGGCTATTCATACTTGGGAACTATTGAGCCCAAGGGCCACCCTTATCCGAGCCCAAAGGGCTACCCTCACTCGGGGACTACCGTCCGAGACAAGTTCGGGCAGCTCGATTTATAAAAATCCGGAGGCACAAAACTTATTAAGCAGTGCCTAAACCTAAAAGGCTATGGCCACCCTAAAAACGGTCCAGAGATGTCTGAAGCCTGTAATCAAAGCATAAGAATTCAACAAAAATTCTAAACATGTTCAAAGGTTACCCTCGACAAAGATATAGTCTAATAACATTTGGACAAGCATCTTGGGGAAATTTTCATTCACTCCAAGCTTCCATAAGCTCGAGCAAAAATTTCATGGAGGACAGGTCTTGTTCGGACCTCAGAAAAATGACTTATTACTACGGTTGATTCTGTGCTAAGGCATTAGAAATGTTTGCAATTGTAAAAAGATGTTGAAGATAATAGACTTGAATTTGCAAAAGGGAAAAACCTTATATGTTCCGGAATATCTTTATAAAGGCCAATATAAACGGCATCAACAAAATATTTGTACAAGATACAAAAATATCCTAAGGCATCTCCGCTTGGTCTTCACCGGAACCCGACTCGTCACCAGAACTATCGGGGCCTTCGGATTCCTCAGAGCCCTCAGAGCCCTATTCACCTTGGGGTTTAGCTAGCCTTTTGTCCTCGACCTCGAGTCTTTTTTCCTCTTTGATCTCAGTAGATAGGTTGAAGCCTTGGGCATGTATTTCTTCGAATATCTCCCTTCGAGAAAGCCACCTCACATACTGTCACGCCCCAAAATCGAGGGGCACGACCGGCGCTCAACCGGGGGACCCCATTCAAGCGGACTTGGAATTGCCTTTCCTATCCCACGCGTTACCCCGTGATTTCAATATACATTATTCATGTGAAATAGCCATTTATAACTTAAGCATAAACTTACAACTTGAATTCATTTCTACTTTTTATCGTTACCAACATATGATACCAAATACTTACAAAATACATACAACATTTACCAACGTGGATCACGATTCTGAATTGTACCATTACTTACCCAAAATACATATGTACACTACCCACATTGTGTCTACGGAGCCTCTACGAATACTAGAAACATAACATTTCATGCCGGCAACAAGGCCCCAGTTATACCTTACAATACACAATAAACTCAAAAGAAGGTGGCATGACCACACATGGCCCCGAGAGGAAGTGGGGCTCACCAATGCAGCTGACGGAATGGAAAGGAGGCACTACGGTCGGTGGGCTGAATTACCTACTATGGAACCACCTATAATCATCATAAGAATGTAGCGCCCCCGGCAAAAGGGACGTCAGTACATTTGAATTGTACTGGTATGTATGAACAAACTTTACTCTAAGTAAGATCAGCAATGCACAGATAAGAGACAGTAATAGAATCAGCAAGCATTGCACAAAAACATAAACAATCAAAATCACAAGTTCCACAGATTCCCCTTTTTTTTTTCCTTTCCATCATCACCATATTCACAGAGAATTTCATTGTAAGGACACAATCTCAGTCAACCAATCACCCATACGATATCAAGTCACAACAGATCATTGCCCAAAACATGAGTCAAAATAAGACATTTCCACAATCAGTGTGGTATGACTGAATCCACCATAATTCATGTTTATCATATCATTTCACAGCTCTTAGCACTTAATCATATTCACATACTTGAGTTCGCTACCAATCTTTCATACCGGCACATTAGGGTACTTAACCAACCTTACACATGGCAAAACATTCACAAGTAAATCACCTTTCCACAATTACGAATAGCAAATACATGAATTTCAGCTAGACAGTCAGAGAGTAGGGCATCATGCCTCAACATATTTAGAACACCCAATTTGCATATACTCAGACAATTAACACGAAGCAAATCAAACAATACACAACCAAAACACAGTACTAGAACCAATCAATCAATGCACGTGGAAAGAAACAACCAAAATCAAACAAGATGCACAATCTCTCCTTTTTCCCCTTCAACATCATCATATTCAAGAGCTCATAGCTTTTCATTTCAGTAGTGATATCGATCACATTTCCTCCTTATAACCTCGGCCACCCTTATTACCTCACGCCTCATGAAGCTTATTACTTTGTGTTGCGGAGCGCAACCCGATCCCTCCTGACAATCATATTTCATAACAACAACCACAAACAATTACATCACCAGAATTATCCTTTCAAGGAATACAATTTCATATCAACAGCTCATTTATTTGGGCCCCAGGCCCCATAACATCTATCAAGTAGAAATTCCAGGAACACGGTAGTGCCACATTCGCTCAATTCAGTTACATTATTTCACAATACTCTTTTCATTACTTTCCACGTATGGCTTTCAACTATTTTTGACATTCCCACATTTTAGCACATTATCAATCTTTCGTTCATTGCCCATCAAACACCTTTTACAACTTCATTCAGCAAAGTAGCATGACAATCAACTAGGAAGAATCAAAGAATAAAGTCTCACGTCTTAGCACATTTGAACAGTCAATTCACACATTTCCAAACAAGGTACACATACCACATATTCAAACCCAACAACTACGAAGGTTAAAGTTAGCCATACATACCTCAAAGAGCTTTTCCTTAGGTTTATATAATACACCAACACCTCTAGCCATAACAATCTATAAGGAGATAGCGGAAATCGATTAATAATTAGGAAGATTACCCATGGTATAACTCTCTTAGGAATTTCATCAAACACCTAGCATGTGAAGTAGACTACAAGGTTTAGAAATGGCAATCTCTTCTTCCTTCACCCAATTTTTAACATGAACTACCCAAATTAGTTCTTTAATAGCACATATTACAACTTAGTCCCACATGCATGGCCTATTTCTAACCCTCACAACATATTTGAACACTTAACTTCTTTCATGAAATTTTTGGAAGTAGAACTTACCCGGATCATAGTGAGCTAGAGATTAGCAAGCTTGATTCTTGAGGATTTGTGAAAGATTGATGATTAGGAGGCTAGGTTCCCTCTTTATCTCTCTAAAATGCTCTCACCTCTCTCTAAATTTAGTGTAAAAATAGTCACAAATAAAGCCCCAAAGCTTATTTATCAAAGTGGGTTCGGATATGAAAAGTTCCAAAAAATGACCCCCGAAGTCAATTATGCTATAGCATAATTGACAGCATAATCAACTATGCTATAGCATAATCAACATGCGACAGCATAGTGGTTTTGCCCAATTCTGCCCCATTATGCGACACAAATGCCGTCTGCATAGTCGTTTCGCGATTGCAAAAATAGTCGCAAATCCAGCCTTTGGTAATTTATCATAACTTTATGTTGGAATGGACAAATGACAAACGGTTTGAATAGTTGGAAACTAGACTCAATGCCCTTTCATTTGATAGGTTATTCATCACATAATACCTTATATATGATTAGATATGCTCGTTCAAAGTGTGGACTAGTGCAAGTACCTTTGGAATTTTAGCTTATTACGAAATTTTCCCATTTGGCTTAGACCTAGGCTTCCTCTTGGACCTCACATCACTTATTATATGACTCATACACTTATTCACCACATACAATTCATTTACATCATATTTAAAGCACATAAAAATATTATAATTAGTCTACCTGGCACCCTGAATCCTATATTGCTTAGCAAAATATTTTGGGATTTTACATTCTCCCCCGCTTAGGATCATTCGTCCTAGAATGAGAGGTAGAGCCTGACCCAAACACCTAACATCACATATCTCTTGTCTATCCTACCTCAAGTCCCTAAATTTTGACTAACTCCCAAATTTTTCTGAAATTTCAGCAGCATCTCCTTTGTAACTAGGCCTATCCACCTGTCAGAGAATCGCCCAAAACCGTCCTAAAAACTCATAAATAACTCGACAAAGCATCACAATGTATATACCCATAACATAAATTCTCAACATCACAAGAGCTACATTATCATAATGACACCTGAACATGGACTGCACATTTTCATATCATATCACCTATAGGGTACCTTTCAAGTCAAAACTAATTGGTATACAATCGAGCGAAAACATTTTCCTTCCACGACACTTTCGGCCTTCAAGGTGGCCTCCTCGGCTCACAAGCTTTGCCATAACGCACTCACGGAAGCAATCCCAGTCCCTAAACATACCTAACAAAGATGACAGCTAGACACCTCGCATGAGTTAACTATCCATTAACTTTACCTTTAATGATTTTCACTGTACAATTTACATTCCACCGGACATTACGATTCATGGTAACAACAACACCCCACAATTCTATCACATGGAATCATACCATCAAGAGTATCATTTCATAGTAACCAAACAATCATGTGTTCATAATAGTCCCTACCAGCCATTAATATAATCACAAAGGTGTTCATCAACAAGAATATAATTTCATTTCAATCAACATATGAAGTCAAGCCACGATGATTCTTGCCAATAATGCATCGTATAGGATATTACCATGATCATATAGTTCAATCAAATCAATTCACACCCTTCGTTTATCACTACCTTCTTAGACATAAGCATATGAAAATACAAATTACATGAGGAGCAGTTACGGGGAACATCATACTCCTAGTGCAACCTAATGGGGAAATGCGCGTACCTACCCTTCATTATCAGTTCACATAACACCAACCGGGGAAATTTTGAGAATAATCGGTTCACCCTCCTGAATTCTAAATCTCTATGCGAGCAACCAAATTAAACCCGTGGTGACATTCGCGATTTCTCTAAGATGTGCTATAATAAATTGACCATAAAATTACCTACTGAATATATGTGGTCACGGGGTGACTTTGACACGTTTGTACCTTCAACACCAAATAGGCCAAATACAGTAAGGAGCAACGGAGTGCAAGATTGGGCTGGAATTATTCAGGAATCCATTGATGTGCTGGGCAGAGTATTTTATGAGGTTATATGCTAAGAGACACGGGATTTCTATTAATGATGTTGACATGGTCTAGTCCAGGTGACTACATCAATTATCAGTTACATGAAGCATAGTGGTAACTAGTATTCTTAGATAAGGTGGATACCATGTATGAGAACTTGAGATTTTAAAGAACTGATCAAGTAGGATACACCAATTGTGTCTCTGAGTGTAAGGTAGGTAGTTGAGCTCAAATGGTACGACTCTTGCAACATGGGTGTGATTGAGGCCGCAAATGAAATATGTGGAATTTGATTCCACTCCTAGCAATAAGCGACACAAGGACTCTATGCCACAAGCGCATGAAGATGGAAAAGAATTCATCTAATTATGGGATTATCATAATTCGAACAATCTAATCCTTCCTAAGGTGGTGGAATGCTAGAGGTAGCAAAATTCCCCATACATGACAATGACGTTGTCAATACTCCTAGAAGCCGAGTGAATAGAAAGCCACATAACCTCATCAAATCCGATTGATTTAAGACTTTTGAAAAGGAGACACACTTTGGTTTGAAATCATGGCAATTTAAGCTTGAGCTTTTAAGGAAAATCATTACTTTTGGAACCCATGAGACAAGCCCTCGTAGCCCTAGGAAATCGTCAACAATGTCGAGAAACCACTTACAATCATTACGAGCTAGTGTAGAATAAGGCCTCAAAGTGACCATATGAATAACTACGAAAGGGTGAGGAGTCTTGATGCACTTATCAGAGAAGAGTAACCTAAGTTACCTAGTCACATGAACAAGCAGGGCAGGTAGATGATCGTTTAGGAGAAAATCTCACAAGGAGTGCGAGCAACACCTTTTTATCATAACAAAAGGAACATACTCCGACCCTTGATTCCATAAGGCATAAAATTAGATTCACAAGGAGAGCTTATAGGAGTGACCTTACATTGTAACCACTAGGAAAGGTGATAATATAAGGGATTACGCAAAGCTAAATTTTTGAAAGAAGATCTCCGTATATAGTCACATTATGCATAGCTCCAGAATCTTAAAATCCAATTATGTTTAGCAACTCTACTTCACAAGAAGCACTGCAACACACTTCTACACAACTAGTTATTACCAACAAAATTGGGAGACGCTATAAGACTTGGTTGAGAGAAAGGCTTGACATATGAATGTGTTACTAGGGCTATTGTTACATATGTCCCATTTTCTGGATTCAGCGGAATTGGTACAGAATTTGGGTGGATTACTATTAATAAAAGAAATTGTAATTCTAGGTACTAGGGACACAATTATGCTCTTTCTTCAGTCCTCGAAATTGGAACCGAGAAATGGGTCATCAACTAGGGAAAAACCGGGTATGTCAGATGAACTATCAAAAAGGGAACTTGAGGTTTTAGGAGTAAACTCAATAGCTTCACGGCTAGGGGGGACCACTACAAGCATCAAAATCAGTTGGATTCATAGCAACATGGAGCAATTAATATAAAACGACACTTAAATAAGTATTATGCAATCCATAGGAGGGGCGAAAAATGCTCATCTTCCTTATAACCATAAGAAGAACAACCTTCAAGAATAAGATGAGCAACAAGAATAAGTAGCACGATCCAGCTACATGGAGGCTCGACGGACCCTAGCTTCGATGGAGATTTAATAATGTTTAAAAGTAATTGAGCATACCACTTTCAGAAAATAACTTGTCGGAGAAGAGGGAAAATTCTCGCCAAGCAAATAAAAATTTAGCCGATTCCGACCACTAGGCCAAAATGGAAGCCTCAACAAAGATAGATCGAGGGCACTACCATACTAGAGGTGATGATGAAACAAAGCAAGATCTTTACCCATATCAATATTCAGATCGAAACAGAAACCCGAAGAAAAAGGGTCAAGAAAAGATATCTTTTTATTTTGTGCGAAAATACGATAATGGTTCATCCCTTCATTCGATGAGAAATTCTTCGGGTATAGTCCCTTGTTAAGTTTAGAAAGGCGTGTTGGAAAAGGTAATTCTATAGCTACAACTAAATTCAAGGACATGATTATAGAGCTTGATATCATAAAAGATTGCATATAAGAAAATTTGCGGTATAGTGAATTTCAAGCAATATTGGATCTCGTTCAAAGAGTAGGTGCATGCAATGTTCTGTGACTCAACATTTATTAAGACCATGCCTATGAAAGTTCTTCAACAACGGATTTACATATATAATCAAGAGTATGTTGGTGCCATACCGATATACTATAGGGTTTGGTGGTGCAGTGACATCAATAGGGACAAGGGCACTCCCCTCTAAGCGATAGGGTATACCAACCTCTCCACAACTCAATACATTCTCCTAACAAGCCCTTGGGAAATCCCTTCGGACTCAATGGTGGGATCAATCCCTCCTCATGGCTTCAAACTCGCGGATTATGGTATCACGGTTACTCATTTTGAGAGTAAGGTTTGGAGAGAAATCTAACGCCCTAACTTGAGCTCTATCGCACGATTGGAGTATCAAAGAAGGGTGAAGTTCCTAAATGTCCATGTAGCCCCCTAATTATAGATGTGGTCGACAACACACCGATAAAAAGGGCTCTACTAGACACGGCTCCGATACATCCTAGGACACTTTAAAAACCTTAGGCTCTGATACCAAGTTTTTCATGCCCTAAAACCGAGGGGCACGACCGGCGCTCCACCAGGGGACCCCAGTCAAGCGGACCTGGAATTGCATTTCCTATCCCACGCGTTACCCCGTGATTTCAATATACATTATTCATGTGAAATAGCCATTTATAACTTAAGCATAAACTTACAACTTGAATTCATTTCTACTTTTTATCATTACCAACATATGATACCAAATACTTACAAAATACATACAACATTTACCAACGTGGATCACGATTCTGAACTGTACCATTACTTACCCAAAATACATATGTACACTACTCACATTGTGTCTACGGAGCCTCTACGAATACTAGAAACATAACATTACATGCCGGTAACAAGGCCCCATCTATACCTTACAATACACAATAAACTCAAAAGAAGGTGGCATGAACCACACATGGCCCCGAGAGGAAGTGGGGCTCACCAATGCAGCTGACGGAATAGAGAGGAGGCCCTACGGTTGGTGGGCTGAATTATCTACTATGGAACCACCTACAATCATCATAAGAATGTAGCGCCCCCGGCAAAAGGGACGTCAGTACATTTGAATTGTACTGGTATGTATGAACAAACTTTACTCTAAGTAAGATCAGCAATGCACAGATAAGAGACAGTAATAGAATCAGCAAGCATTGCATAGAAACAGAAACAATCAAAATCACAAGTTCCACAGATTCCCCTTTTTTTTCCTTTCCATCAACACCATTTTCACAGAGAATTTCATCATAAGGACACAATCTCAGTACAACCAATCAACCATACGATATCAAGTCACAACAGATCATTGCCAAAAACACGAGTCAAAATAAGACATTTCCACAATCAGTGTGGTATGACTGAATCCAACCTAATTCATGTTTATCATATCATTTCACAGCTCTTAGCACTTAATCATATTCACATACTTGAGT
>ML414647.1:933-20850 GCA_005239525.1 Nicotiana knightiana | reverse complement strand
GCACTGAATTCGGTATAAATTGAGCACTTGATGATTCACAATTCCAATGTTACCACGAACAAATGCCAAGCAAGTATTTCAATTTTGAAGTTCAATTTTTCTTCAAACTTCAAAATTCGAATGATAAAACACGATAAATTAAATTCCAAAACAAAGAGCCAAATAAAATTAGAAGATGAGTTGAAGACTTAAAGTCTTGAAAATTGGAGAATGAGAGATTAGAGAATGAGAGAAATTCTGAAATTGAAATTGAGAAATGATAGTTGAGTGAAGAAATGAAGAAGAGGAGGGGAATTTATAGTTTTAGAGAAGGTTAATTTTGTAAAATGAAAATAGATTAAAGTTTAAAGAAAAAAGGGGCTATTTGTGCAAATTTAACGTTGGGCAACAACATGCTGTCAGGGGTGACCGTTGCCAACGGTCAGTGGGCCCCACATGTTAAAAAAAAATTAGCCGTTGTACCAGGCCGGTTAAACCGGTACACGGTTACAGTTCACTACCGATCCGGTTACCCGTTTCAAAATAATTAAACGGACCAACCCCCCTCTAACCCCCTACCCAGCCCACCCGGCCCCCTATGAACTGGGCCGGCCCGATTCCGATTTTAACCGGTCTGGGCCGGTCCGGTTACGGGTCAACCCGGCCCGTTTGCCACCTTTACTCCATACTCCCTCAATATATTCTTCATTGAGTTTGTGCTAAAATTTCCCTTTTTTTCGGCACTAGCTTTGGTCTTTAATTTGTTCATTTGAGACATAAGAAAAGACGAAGATCATTAATGAGATTTGAATCTACGTCTAAATAATAGTATAATTTAGAGTTGTAACTCATAATTCTTTCCATTGTTATTGTTGTTTATTAGACTTGTAATTCATAAATTATACGTATCACGCGAAACTAGTAGATCAAAAGTGGTTTGACTGTATATATAGGTCAAATGTATAAATTTTGAATGTCGCCCGTAAGAGTTGACTAAGTTCATTGGATGAGTGATTTTTCGTATGGATCGGAGACTTAATATCGATTCCCTCCTTAGTTAGAGCTCCTTGCGGTAAAAATAGCATGGACTAACTAGTTTCAGACTGGTCATTTAAAAATAGCCAGCGTTTGCAAAGTCAATAAAAAATAGCCACTATTTTATGCAACACGGAAAGTTCCAGCATAATATACTGGAGATTAGTGCACTTGCAGAAAGTTCCAACATAATATATTAGAGATTGAAGTACCTGTGTATGAACTTCCAACATATTATGTTGGACCGGTATATTATATTGGAACTCCAATATATTATACTGAAACTCTAGTATAATATACTGGAATTCCAGTATACTTATGTTGGAACTCCAGTATAATATACTGAAGTTCCAATATATTATATTGGAATTTCAGTATATTATGCTTGAGTATTTTCCGAATTTTGAACAGTGTTTTCATTCAGATTTATCTTTACATGAAAAATAACTAAATTCCGATTACTTTTGAAACTGTAGCTATTTTTGAATGATCACTTATAAATTTGACTATTTTTAAATTTCTCCCCTCCTTGCGAGCTAAAAAAATTTTGAACGTCTATAATGAAATTCTTTATTTTGCCATTAGTTATAACCCAAATATCGAGTTTGTATTATGTTGTATAGGGTTTGAAAGAAAACTAGTTTTTTTATATTAAACAAGTCGAGAGTTGAATAGTAACGTGCCAAAATGAAATAACATAACTTAAGCACCAAGATTTCAAATTTCAGCCACATGAGATAGTGAAGGAGAATACTCCTACTATATCTTAATTCCGAGATTAAAAAAAAATACTACAAGAAAAAAATATTTATAGTCCACTCTACAGTAATTATTGAAGAATGAAGAAAGAATAGAAAACGACAAAACACCCACATGCCCTGATGACTGATTCTTGTATTGGATTGTGATTGGTTGCTCTAAAATTTAACCACCGTTCCTCATTGATTGCTTTGTTTCTTCGTTCAGTTCATATTACAGACTCCACCTACACAACTTCCACTCTCCTTCAAAAGTTCCTGGAGAGGACGACACTGTGGAAAAAAAAAAATATTGACCCAGAAAAAGATTCAAGAAAATATTTTGATGGGGTTCAAATCTTGGTTCTTCCTTATATTGGTTCTTGTTGTTGAGGTTCCAATATCATCCTCTGTCCCCTTTATTGTACTCCATGGTATTAATTATTCTTGTTCCTCAACTTCTTTTTACTGTTAATATTACTATTTTCATATAAATATTTGATTATTTGTTGGTTTTGTGTGGATTAATAACTAATCATAATTGTTGGTGGTTGTAGGAATTGGAGATCAGTGTTCACACAATGGAGTGAAACGTTTCACTGAGGAGCTAAGTGAATGGTCCAAATCTGATGGATATTGCTTGTAATATTTCTTCTCTTTTTTTGTATTTATTTGAAATTATTTTTAGGAGCTGTACTTAGTATGACCATATGATATAATAATCTTATTTGGCATGTAGCAAATTTCTGCTATTACTCTGTATAAGATTGCAAAACTGCTTTTCTAATCTTTATCTGTTTTAATTAAAATACTATTCATCCGTATAAAAGTTGTCTCATTTATATTAAAGTGTCATGAAGCTTAAAATGTTAATTTGACTTCATAAAAAAAGGTAATATCTCTTTGTAAAATATGTTTATTTGACTTATGTATTATGTTAATCATAGTGGAAAAACAATACTAGGATAATGGTTGAAAAGTTAGTTTTCTAAAGAAAAGGTAATATCAAAGTATAAAATTTGATTAGTTAAATGAATTTTGAATTCTTGAAAGTGGTGGAGTTTGTATAGAGTAATGTTATTAATCAAATGGTGTCAAACATGTTGGGACATTCCAAAATGGAAAGAGGGTCTTATAGATTCGGACGGAGGATAATCTTATATTTGGCCACATTTCTGCTAACACTGCTTCTTTATCTCTTCTGAAATAATAGGTGTTTTGTTTGATTGACTAGAGGTTTGAAGTGTTAATTTGACTTAGGTATTATGTTAGTAGTAGTGGAAGAAAATACTAAAATATAATGATTGCAAATTCATAGAGAAAATATCGCATCAAATTAAACTTTGCATAGTTAGATGAATTTGAATTCTTAACAACTGTAAACCTTGTATAGATAATAGAGTGGTGTCGAACATTTTTGCTGTCCCGCATGGGAAGAGTTTCATATTAGTTGTAGTTCCTTTTCCTTTTCTTGAAGTAATGTTATTGCTTCTGGTGAGGCTTTAGTTAGTTGTCTTAGTGTACATTTGCTATAGCTTCGGTATTTTGATAATGATTACTATATTCTTTTGATTATTTGAATAAGCTTTTTCATAAGCTACTAGCTTAGAGAAGCAACTTATATAATTAATTCGAGGAAAAATGTTGAATGTGCACTCTATTTATCACAAGTTGTGTCATGTGCTAGCTTGTAATAGACTAACATTCATCACTTTGAGCTATCCATTACTGTTCTGAAACAGAAGAGTTTATGCTTCTGTATCAGAGTTGGAGTCAGTTGTGGAGAATGGTTGTTCTTTGAAATCATGCTCAAGTGATACCTTAACCTTCACTTATCGAAAAAGATTGATGCGTGAATAAAGCTGCATGATAATCAGCAAAGTGGATTAGAAAGTTGCCTCAAAGACATCTCAAGCGCTCCCCCCTCCGGCCTCCGCACACCAGAAGAAAAAGAAAGAAAACAAGACTTCTGATGTCTCCTCTTTTTTATGTATTTGTTTTTAAGATCATTAGTAGGAATTGTTTTGTTTGTCCTTGAAGCAATAGTTAAAATATGTCGGAAAAAAGTTATTATGTCACCATGACTTGTTATCTGTCAATAGAGAGTTTTCCAATTAGTATGGCTGGGGTTCAGGATTTTGCATTTTGAATTGTACTTGCTGAATCCAATCTATTTCCGTACAGTCTTAGCTTATATGATTCTGCTCTATGGTCCAAGTCCTACAAAATCATCAGTATTTTGTTCTCCACATATGGTTATGTAACTTAGATTGTTTAGTAATTGCACTCTCTTTAAACTTTCTCGTAGGGAAATCGGAAATGGATCATGGGACTCTTGGTTTATGACTTTAGAGGATCAGGTAATGACATTGCATTATAATTTAAATGCTAGTCGTCTTGGGCAATGAAATCTTGAGAACCTAGTTCTGATCTGTTCTTTTTCGTTGGCAGGCTGATGTTGTGTGTGGCAAGGTGATGGAGCTCTGTCACTTAGTGGATTTTATTGTGGATAATCTCTCGTGTTTGTTTTACTCACTGACGAAACAAATTTTCGAGACAGGTTAAGGAAATGAAAGAACTCCAAGATGGTTACAACATAGTTGGTCTCTCCCAGGTTATTTTGAAGAAACTAGATCTTCTAAATTTGCATACTACTTTTATGAGTGTACTTTCCATCACTTAGTACCATATTTGTATGTCAATATGATCCTTGACTAATTCCAATTGGATTAATTTAATCCGTATATTCTGTTGGTGACCAGTATGATCCTTAAACTAAGTCTGCAATGACCGAACTGGCCTAACTCATACCAAACATCCAAAACTAATAGCGTCTGGGTCATGCCAGACACATGATATCATAACAATATTATTCGCTTGGGAAGTATATGCTTATTTTGTGATGTAACATTTTGGATTCAATTAGTTTGAGGTTGCATGGACTGCATATTCACTGCTCATCTGCTTATGATGCAGGGTAACCTAATAGGCCGAGCTGTTGTTGAATTTTGTGAGGGAGGACCACAGGTAGGAAAAAAGCTTATAGCAGGCTTTTGGCTTTCTGCATGAATTCCGATTGATTTCTGATTTTATTTGCTTAAGTCAAATCAGATCTTTCGTAGTCTAGTCGTTCCGTGTAAACTATGATTGGCCGCTCTATAGATCAGTCTGGTACTGGTTACAATTATCTTATTTGCAGTGAGCTCTCCCATCATTCACTAGGACAATGGAAGTATGGAACATTGAAACTAGAAAATTACTGTGGGAATGAAGACTCTTTGGGCTCACTTGTCAAATATAATAATGTTCCTTCAAAATAAATATATACGCTCAACGTTCTTTTTCTTTATTTCCTACAGAATGTAAGTTCTCCAGTTCCAATTTCTAATTTCCAGTCCTAGCAAGGTTGTTGGTGGGCTATCAGAATTATATCTCTTCACCTTGTCCTCATTCCCTTAAAATGATAGCCTATGTATTAATGCAATACTCTTCACCATCAGGAGAATTCATTCTTCCGAATTTGAGGGCTTACCATCAGCAGCGGAACTAATTTTTATGTCTTTACCTGACGGCTGACGAGCTTCATTAGTATTTGTGCTTCTGGAGAATAGTCTTTCACATATATTGATCGGAATCGCTGCTTAACCGACAACGTGTTTTTCTGCTTGTTTTGGAAGCTCGAAACGACACACAAGTGGTGACTATGAGACGGCCTTGCTACTGAGCTTATTGTCTTCCATCTTTCTTTATTGTGGGGTCCGCGCAACAAGAACAAGAGCTCTCCCTCTTTCTTTTTCTTTGCAAAAAATACATCTAGTCTTTCCTGCAATACTCATCAATCTGTAGTTTTTGAAGAAAAGACAATATTCCCTAATTAGTGTGATGGGAATGCAAATGAAAAATGAAGAAAAGCAAAAAAGATGACGAGGAAAAGCAGTACTTTATCTCCCTCTTTACAGTAATTGGAGGAACAAAGTGATATATTGTATTGACTGCCTAAAAGGATGACGGGCTAAAACGTGCTGCTTCCCAACCTTGCAATCTGCATTATTTATAGTGAACGAAGAAATCATTAACTTTTCAGTTCTCCAAAGAAGGAAAATAGAGAAGTCCAGGAAAGAAATCATTGAAGTTCTTAGTGTTTCACGTGGATTTTCTTTACATTATTGATTCCACATGTTAAGCTGTCATCTGTCTAAGCCTTATGTTTGCACTTTGCTGTACTCGAGAAATTTCAGTAATATGCATTTGTGCTTGTTCCCATGACAGGTTAAGAATTTTATTTCCTTAGGTGGACCTCATGCTGGCACTGCTTCAGTTCCTCTCTGTGGTGTAAGTTTTATATCATTATCTGCTATTTATCCTTCTATAAGACACATTTCTTGGTAGTTTCTGATAGCTGGTTTACGTAAGGATTCTTCTTCTGATAGCTGGTTTACGTAAGTACTCCTTGGCTTGTTTTCGCATTGTTCTTAATCTCATATTCATTTGCAGTCTGGCATTTTTTGCATTATTGCTGATAGTCTAATAAAGTCAGAGATATACTCTGCATTCGTCCAGGTATTACGAAGTTCTGATTCTGTTTTATTTACAAAGGGAAGTTTGGCATGCTTCCTTGGAATGATAATTTCTAAACTGCAGGCTCACTTGGCCCCTAGTGGGTACCTCAAGCTTCCAAATGTAAGTGGCATATTATTGCATTTCGCATTACATAATGTCCTAATGTGCTGTGCAAACAATCCTGTGACAATTTTTATTGGCTTCACAACTTGCTTCTTAAATCAATTTCACAACTTTGGATCTTCTCTGCATTTTGATGGGAGTGGACTACGTAAACTCAAATTTTGAGTTTGCAAAAAGTCTTATGGCACTAAAAAGTGGTGGCATGTAAGTTCTTTGAATAATAGAGAGGAGTTGACTGCATCCATTGTGGTTGGATTGGATTGAATAGGACTGAAAATAGGGACACAGGGAAGGTAGGATCTTGGTATGTGCCTTTGTCAGAAGGAGAAAGAGGATAGATAAGATTCCCGTGCATTTTCTATGATCTTGGTTGTACCTTGTGTGTATGATTGATGAAGCAAAAACAAGGGGAAGGAATTTTAGATCCAATCGTTAACTATTTCTTATTTGCTTTATTATGTAATATCCATTTTATTTAAGATGCACTTTTCTTCTGAATTCGAAATCAAAGTATAGTGCAGTTGGATGCTGAAAAAAATGCTAAAAGAAGGTGATGGTTGTGAGTGCCATGAAAATGTAAAGTTCCGCGTGATGAAAATTATGGTCTGTCAAAAGTAAATTTAATCTCCTTTTCCTTCTTTTGGAAGTTTGAAAGTTCCAACGATTGTTTTCTCCTGAATGAGTTGTTTTGTTCTGGCGGGGTGTGGTGAAGCAAAATTTAGTTACCAATCTTTCAGTTTTGGAAGCTTAACTTGTATCTCTCTCTCCACAGAATATTGTTGGGTACATGAAAGCCTGTCATTTTCTCCCAAAGCTCAACAATGAAATCCCTAGTCACAGAAATTCCACCTATAAGAAACGGTTCAGCAGCTTGGAGAATCTTGTCCTTATCATGGTTTGTCAATCCTGCAGTTGCATTCTCTTTTTGTGTTCTTGGTTTCAGTTTGTGTCAAATGACCGCAGTGGTGACATCACACTCTTCTTGCCCGTGTTTTTTTTTCTTTCTTATTCACAGTTTGAACATGACACTGTTCTGATACCAAGGGAGACTTCTTGGTTTGGATATTATCCAGATGGGGTCTTTGAACCTATTTTGCCACCACAGAAGGTATGCTGACAAATTTTCGGTTAAAGAGAATTGTCCAGTTTATATTATTATTTACTGCTGTTACAGTAAACAAGAAACACCCTCTCAATATTTCTCTTGCATATGTATGATACCTAAGATGAACCCACATTGGTGCATTGCATTTCTGCTCTGCAAATTAAAATGTCAACATACTTGGTTTTGGGAAAAGACAATACCATATTTTCCTTGTCGGCAAATGGTTTTTCATTAGTTCTGTTTTGGCTGTATTTTGACATGTTTCAGAGAAAAATGGTAAGATCGCACCCACACACACCTAAGTCAAAGAAAATAGATGGGTTAGTTTAAATATTCAGATGACGGCAACATCTCTACTTGTGCACTACACCTTTACTACCTTGCTTCTTGCCATTCTCTCAAGTCTTGACATAAATACTCTTATCACCTGCTCTCCCGCTTTGCCAAACCAAGACCACTCTTTCGCCCAATGATCAATTTCTTCATGCCGTTGGTTCTCCCTCATCCTTTTCTTTTCCTCTGTTATCCTTCAAAGTACCCAGGATACTGCATATACCATAATTGAACTTTGCTTGCATGTACTAATTTGTTGGATTGCATCTGTAACGGACTATAAATAGGTAGAAAGAAACTTAGTATGTAGAGGTCATACTTGCTACCTTTTCTTTTCTACCTATCATTAATGCCAAAACAAGAGGGAAATTAATTGTCGCCCCACAATTGCCACCAAGATGTTTCATGGCTAAGTAAAAGCCACAAAAAAGTTATATAGGATTGGGTTCAGGGAAATTGCGTGGAGTTGAACTTGAACTTGAATCAAGCCAAGTTTAAGATCTAGTTAATCTTGACTCAACCTGAATATATTATGCGCGGCTTTGATTTTGAGCTTCAGATTCAGGCCAGCAATTTGAGATTATTGCCTTTATCTTTTGGCAGACTCAGCTCTATGCTGAGGATTGGATTGGTTTGAAAACCTTGGACAATGCTGGAAAGGTGAAATATGTAAAAGTAGCTGGGAATCACCTTCAAATATCTTCCAGTGATATGAGAAAGCATGTTGTTCCATACTTAGCAGAGAATGGGAGCTCTTCAAATGTGGAAACTGTGGCAACGAATGATTTGCAGGACGAGTCATCAACCATTTTTACATTTGAAGGTTCCTCTTCTTATAATTGGCCTGCACCTGTCAAGAGCTTCTTCGCCGATCTACTTGGTTTAACCATAGATGAATCAGTCCCTTAACCCTTGATCTGGTTGTTTGATTGTTGGGATGATTACACGATATACAACTACATTGAAATATAACATGCCTTTGATTGTAAGCTTTATGTTATCTTGTATGTACATGTATGTGATATACTACTAACATCAGATAGCATTACTAGCAACTGTTACTTTTGTGTGAGTTTGTTTTCCTCGGGCGGGTCCAGGATTCAAAGTTTATGGGTTCAACTTTAAGGTTTTTAGTATTGAATCCGTTATATTTTTACAGCTATGGGTTTAGATCTACTATTTGTTCCAATTTTAGTGAACTTTTACACATAAATTTATACTCCGCATCAAAACTTATGGGTTCAGTTAAACCCGGTTCTTTTACCTTAGCATCCGCCCTTGAATCCCCCTTTTGTTAGACAAGGGAAGGTGTTTCTTCTATGCCCTTGCATGTTGATACAGTTATGCTTTAAGTAAAAGGTGTTAATGACGGGTTTAACTTCTATATGTTAATAATGTAATTTTTACACTACCAGGTCACTTTCAAGGTAACAAAAGATATGTAGCCGTTATTACTAGAATTAGTAACTTGGAAAGTAAGATGCGTTGTGCGGCGGATATAAGATAAATTGTTTATCGATATAATGCCCCAACTAGAGCTCCAAAAATGTAGTATAAGATGGTAAGATTTGCTAAAACAGTCAATTAACAAGAACAATTTCAAACCAAAGAAAGCAAGATGAAAATGACTGCTAAATAGACAGGTAGATAAAGCATTCAAAATCAAATATTTAACCTAGTTTAAGAAAACTTGAACATATATATATTATATATATATAGGGGTGCCATGCCACCCTTTCCTATAGAGGTGGATCCGCCCTCGGGGAGGGTAAATAAATGCAGATCCTATTCCTACCTTACGGAGTTAGGGAGATTGTTTTAGAAAGACCTTCGGCTCAAGAAAATCAATTATTGACATATTTGAACAAGATTGTATTTGAAAAAAATAAAAAGATTAATTTTACTACCCGAAATGTTTGCTACTTGAGAGGAGAATTATAATGTTCATGATAAATTGACATGCATCAGCAGTAAAAAAAGAAATGGTTAAGTCTTTTTATAAATATTATATAGTGAAAAAGATGGAATAGAAGTGTGGCCTAGTTAGATGTAATAGGACTCTCAGTTACACTTGCGATTGTATACTGAAATGTTGCTTTCCATTTGCTAAGATTATAAAAAAGTGATGTATTAATTAGCTAGAAATGAAATAGTTGTAAGTTAAAATTTTGCTACTTGAAGAAGTATGAAAATAGACCAAACCTTTGTAATTGAATGAGAAATAAGGAATTAATTTGGACCTATATATGGCTTTTTTGTACTCATTTTAATTATTTTTCTTTATTTGGCAAAAAATGGATGTTATGACAAAGGATTCCCTTAATAAGACATTATAAGGCAAGAAAAATCAAAGCACTAATTGAATATCCAGAATAGGCAAATCAAACTCATCCAACAAAAGTGGAAAAATATTTAGAAAGAGGAGGAATAAAGGAAATAATAATTTAAAATTTGTCCCCATACTGATTGGTAGCATATATATATATATATATATCCAAAAAGCTGAGAATTCTGTAAATCGGTCCATTTCTTCTTTACAAAAGCTATAAAACAAAGAGAAAAAAGAGTAAGAAAGAGAAGAAGCTAAAATCAATGGCTTATTTATGTTCAGAAACTTTCATTCTCTTCATAATCTCTATCTTCAGTTCCATATGTTTTTCGTTTTCTACTCCTTTCATATTATTGCATGGTAATTTTTAGTTTTTATATACTGTGTATTAGCAATATTTCATTTAACTAAGTAATTTATTTTCCTATGGAATTATGGAAATTAATTAATTATGACCATGGCAGGTATTGGACAGTCGTGCAACGATGCAGGAAGTACATTTTATACGTCACAACTCAGCCTCTTGTCGAAATCTAACGGATTCTGCTTGTACGGTACATATTTGTTTTCCGTTTTTCCTTTTCTAATTATATACTCAATCTACGTGAACTGATTTAACTGGACACGAAGTTTAAAAAAAAAAAAAAATTCAATTTGTAGTATAAAATAAGGCACATATATTTTGTGTGACTATAAAACATTGCATAAACGTAAATTATTTCCAAATAGGGAAAGAGGTCCTTCTTTTTTGTACGGACTAAAAAGGAAATAGATTTCACATAAATTGAAACAGATGAAGTATATATATATTTGTCTTTTTCTCATGCATGAAATGATCAGCTAAATCATATCATTATTATATGGCATAATACATAGTTTACCCATCAACCTTGGATTTCACTGCAAGATCGATGGGTAAACTATGTATTTTGCCTTATTATATTGTGCTATTTGTATGTCATATCCTTTTGCAATTTTAAAATTAAGAAAATAACCTTTTTATATCTCTTATGTGTAAAAGTAAATCTCTCATATGTAAAAAAAAAAGAAAAAGAATAAGGTCATAAAACTATAAATAAGTTTGTAAAGAGTCGCAAAATCAAATTATTATGGTTATTATATTACTGACATTTTTGACTACAGTTGAAGATGAGAAATACAAGTCGAGTTGAATTTTTACACCATAATACTGTAACTTTTACCTATTACATCCAGAGGTGTGTTAAGGGTTGTCCGTATTTTCTAACCATGTTTGATTTTCCTATTTCTTGAAGAAAAGGACAACATATTTGCCATAATTGTATTTTTCTTTTTGTAGAAGGAAATTATAATTCCTCCATGTTTGGCTAGTCCTTTTTCTTGTAAGAAATGGTTTGGAACTATATAAATTAAGGATCCTTCCTTCTCATTCGGTAGCATCCACAATGTAGCCATATGAGGTTTGAGAGTCGTGTTTAGGGAGAGAACTTTACGGGACAAATGTTAGTGTGTCACTTGTGTTTGCCTCTTCGTGAGGTTGTTCTCTCGTTATTTTGTACTATCTTTTATTATAGTGGATTGCTAATCTACGCCGTGGACGTAGGTCAATTGACCGAACCACTTTAAATGTTTGTGTCTCATTTGGTAGATTTCTCTTTTGTTGTTGGATTTATCGCCGTTCAAGGTTTGCTTTGCTAGCTTCCGCATGACACCTAATTTTTTCGGTCCTAACAAGGTGAATCCATAAATTTAAATTTAATTGATTTAAACTTGCATTGAACTCATTATACTGTTAAAACTATGGATTCAAATTTAACATTTGTTAAAAAATTTATAGGTGTATGAGTGTGTGTATATGAATCTTGCTAACATATTACGTGAAGATAGCAAGTTAGCAAGATATCCATTTTTTTTAATCCAAATTCTCCCTAATAATGTTGTGTACGTAACATGTTAAATTTTTGGTCTTTTTTATAAGTTAGTATATATTTCATATCAAAAGTTATGAGTTCAGATGAAATCATAGACTCTAAGCTACATCCGCCTCTGATTAGATTCATGTTATTTACTTTATCTTTGAAATTATCAAATTAGGCATACTATTATGGAAAATTACATAATGTTATAGGTAATTTTAATCTAATTGTGTAAAACAGTTTTACACCAGTGTACTAAAGTTAAAGTCTATTATTGTTATTGTTTATTAATGTCTGAATTTTTTTATTTTTTATTTTTGGGTAGAGAAATTGGAAATGGAGGGCTTGATTCTTATAGCATGCCTCTAGACAATCAGGTAAGAGTTGACATAAAGTAGTGATTCTTATTGTTTCTCATAATTATTTCGATAGAATTAATTGCATAAAATTCTTGTGCTTTTCATGAATTGTAATCCGTGCCTTTCTTTTGCCCATGCTGTACTTTAATTTGTAGGTTCAAATTGCTTGTGAAAAGGTATTGAGACATCACTACATTATTCTTTTTGTTTCTCTTTTCAACTTTCCTTTTTAGAATAAAATAAAAAATAAAAAAAATTGTAAACCTATTGACAATGTCTGAAATTAAATTATAGGTGAAGGGAATGAATGAACTTCAACAAGGTTACAACTTAGTTGGTCTCTCACAGGTAAATTAGTCATTATTCATCTTTAATCATAAATGTGTTCCCTTACTTTTTCCTTTTTGTCTTCTTATTGCCCCTTTGGTCAAAATTATTTGTCGTATTTTTCTTTTACACACCCTTTTAAAAATTATTAATTAGGAGGAACGTTGAACTATTTTTATCTTAAAATATTTATTTGTGTGATATCTTCATCTTCTAGAATAATTATTATTAAAGGTAAAATAGAAAAAAATATAGTTAATTTTGTCTTGAACTTCTAAAATGACAAATAATTTGAGACAACTATCTTTATAAATCATGATAGATAATTTGAGACGGAGGGAGTAATTGTGCGGCAATCAATATTTTATTGATGGAAAATATGTTTTTCAGGGAAATATGGTAGCTAGAGGGCTTATAGAGTTCTGTGATGGAGCACCTCCAGTGAGAATTTATCACAATTATATTTTAACAATAGTTTTTTCTCTTTATGTTCATTATTTACGTTTAATCGTTTTTGCATTTTGTGTTTTTTTTCTTTTTTTGGAACTTAATTGTGCCACAGGTCAAGAATTTTATCTCAATAGGTGGACCTAATGCTGGTGTTGCTGCCTGCACTGTATGTTTTTCTATATCCATCCAAGTCGTAGTAATATAGTAACAACAATAATGATAATAAAAATAATAATAGAGTTTATTTGCATTTATAATGTAAAAACAAACCCAGTAATGCGAAAATTTGACTGCAATGGACCAAAAACAAAGAACATAGAAGATCAAATAGAGGCAAATTCAAAATTTAAATCCTATAAGTTTAATTTTTAAAATTTTTAGCAATGAACCCATTAAACTTTTAAAATTATGGGTTCGCATCTACTATTTTTGCAATTTTAAAGAATTTATATATATAAATTTTTACTCCGCGTTGAAAGTTATGGGTTCAATTAAACCGTCGAGTATACGCTACATCCGCCCCTGAGATCAAATAGTAAAAAATAACAGCGCAACAGAATGAAACGAAGAACAACCGGAAGGAAAAGGGGATGTACAAACCGAACCGGAATATCGCACCAAACCGAAAAACCAAACCAAACCGATTAAAAAACCCGACTAGGTTTGGTTTGACTTGGTTTGGTATTGAGTAAAAAAACCCGAACCAAACCAATATATAAAGATATAATTTTTATATATATTTTTAAGACTTTATATTGAATTTTCTTTAAAAAATATTAAAATATTTGAGATCCTCTCATGTGTTAACCTAGAAAGCGTACACTAACGAAAATTATTGTTAGACGACTAAGAAAATAACTATCATGTATTACTAAAAAAATTCTCACATTAGAATATTTTAATAGATCATATGTTTGTCAGTTTTTTCAATATTTACTAAATATATATTAACTTATCAAAACTTTATCTATAACTTTAACAAAGTTATAACTATATTCATGTAACAAAAAAAAACTCGAAAATCCTAAAAACCTGCCAAAATCGAATCAATCCAAACCGATATAATTGGTTTGGTTTAGTTTTGATAAAAATCGAACTAACCCGATTCATGTACACCCTAGAAAAGGCCCACCTTAGAAATACAACCGAGTGTCAACTAACATGTTATCACAGGTTAAACTACGTCAATAGTATATAAATTATTTATTTTTATTGTTGGTGACTTGGTGTATATAAGTATCCACAACTATAAACAATTACGAAGTGTAAAATAACTTATGTTCTTTAATTAATTAATAGGGTGGCCCTTGGTGTGGTGGTGTTGGAATATACTCCGATTATGTTCAAGTATACTCTCTTTAAAATCTCTTTTCATATTCTTTAATTTTACTTTCCTTTCAATTTTTTCAAGTGATTATTGAGTCTATCGTCTGCAAATTTTAGGCTCATTATGCTCCTAGTGGCTATACCAAGCTTCCAAATGTGAGTAATTAATTCTTGCTTATATATTTCTTTGGTTATATTCGTAAATACTCTTATTTAAATTGGAAACAGATTAATTAATTATAATTTAACATTCTTTTTCTTTTTCTCAGGATATTGCTGGATACTTGAAAGGTTGTAGGTATCTACCAAAGCTTAATAATGAAATTCCTAATGCAACTAATCCCATTTATAAGCAGCGTTTCACTAGCTTGATGAACCTTGTACTTATCATGGTACATTTTTTTATTTTATCTCCACCTATATTTATTAATTCAATAATATAATGTACTTACTAAATATATAATCCCCTTTTTATTTTGAATAGTTTGAAAATGATAATGTGATAAACCCAAAAGAAAGTTCTTGGTTTGGCTTTTATCAAGATGGAACCTACTCTCAAATTTTGCCACCGCAACAGGTAATATTATTTTTCCTATTAGTACTTCTTAAAATCAATAACCATGTTAGTATATTTTAGGAATAATAATATAATTTTTATTTTCTTGGCAGACTAATATTTATCTAGAGGATACGTTTGGTTTACAAACATTGGATAAAGCTGGAAAGGTGAAGTTCATAAAGTTACCAGGAATTCACCTTGGAATGGATATTCAAGAAATGCAGCAATATGTTACCCCATATTTGATTGAATAAAGCTGCTGCTCAACTACTCCACTGATTAAAAAAAATTCTTTTTAAGGACAATGGTGTTGACAAAAAGTACTACCAAAATGTCTTCGTGCTATTTATATATCATTCCCCTATACAATTTTAAATTTAAGAAAATGACATTTTTGAAGAATATATTAATCTAAATCAAGTTTTTTATTAGATATGAAGATTAGCGAACTGCTTATTATTAATGAGCGATTTGCAGCCATACACTACATAGCAGCCACCTTTTAACCTATATCCTATTTTAAAAATTATTGATTTGGTAGCCAGCTGACAAAAAATCCACACTAATATGACCATTTCTACCCCTGACATAACATATAAAAATCACGCACCTCCGTCTCTTTTCATATTTGAATCACGTACAAAACACTCTGTCTCTTCTCATATTTGAATCACGCACAAAACACTTCACCGATCCTCCTCCATCACTTCGTCTCTTCTCAGATCTCCTCTCCCAAACCAGAAATTTGAACCATACTCAAATTCAAAAATTCAAATTGTAAGTTTTCGAATCTGACTGATGTTCATGATACTTGAGATTTTTTGCTAAAGTTTTGGTTTATTTAGAAAAAATTTAGGGTGAATTTTTTGCTTTATTTGCTAAACAACTTATTTTTTTGGCTAAACTTCAGCACTAATAATATGCTTAAGTTATGTACTGTGTTCTATAGTTTTTTGATGAGTTTTTTCAAAAACTTTTTCTTTAATTAAGGTATTTCTTGACTGTATAGAAAAATAATATTAAAAAAGCGCAGAAAAACATTCAAAGCATCTTGTGCTGAAGTTTTTTAGTTCATTTGCTAATACTTCAGCACTGAAGTTTTTCTCCTGGATACAATAGTTTTGTAATGACCTTTCGAAAAACCTCAGCACAAATATGCTGAAGTTTTTTAGTTCATTTTCTAATACTTCAGCACTGAATGTGCTGAAGTTTTTCTCCTTGATACAATAGATTTGTCATGAAAAACCTCAGCACAAATATGCTGAAGTTTTTTAGTTCATTTTCTAATACTTCAGCACTGAATGTGCTGAAGTTTTTCTCCTGGATACAATAGATTTGTCATGAAAAACCTCAGCACAAATATGCTGAAGTTTTTTAGTTCATTTTCTAATACTTCAGCACTGAATGTGCTGAAGTTTTTCCTTCAAACTTCAGCTTTTTTTCATAATTAAATTCTTATGCTAATACTTGACACTAAACATGCTTCTCTAGGATGAGTTCAGTTTGCGTTGTACTTAATTTCAATGGGAGGTGGACTACTGACTTCAAATACTTGGATCATGATACAAAGCTTGTTCTAATTAATAAACAAGTATCATTCAATTCTTTCCTGAAAAAAATTAGTGAAGTTACAAATATTGATTCAAGCGGATATTCTGTAAAGATATGGTTTGATATCAAACTAAATACAAGCAAAGGTATGCTTGTAACTTCAGATGAAGAACTCAGTACTTGTATACATTTGATCAGTACTGATTCAGTCTACAAGAATTGTCATTTTGTCGTCGAAAAAATACAACGTTCTGCAACATTCAACCAATCTCTTGACAGTATAGCAGCTTCAGAACAATTTGGTGATTATCAACATGATCTAGGACAGCAAATAGTGGTAGTAGACAACGAGCAACAACTTTCTAACATTACATCTGCTTCAGAAAATAGAATGCTACAACAATCACCCCCTCCTCCAATAAATTCATACCAGTTTGTGAATGAGCAAGAAGAAGAAGGGCAGCTAATAATGCAAATTGACAACCAACACATAATCCAACAAAAAATTTTGCTACTCTGCAATGATAAGCAACAACGAAGACTAGCAGTAACATCAGATACAATTGATGAAATTGCTGAAACCTCTAAGAAATCAAGAAAAAGAGTGAGGGGAAAGCTGAAAGAATCTCCACCATGTAAAATACTTAGGCATGATGCACTGCCTAAGGAAGTAAGAGTAGGATCAATTTTTGAGAACAAGGAAAATATGACTAAATTTTTCTACAGCTTGGAGATAACCCAAAAGGTTGAATTCACAGCTGTTAGATCATGTTCAAAGAGATATGAGCTGAAATGCATTGAGGAGCAATGTGGTTGGATTGTGCGTGCTACCAGAATAAAAAATTCCACACTTTTCAGGGTGATAAAATATCATAACAACCATGAATGCTCAGTTGATGCAAGAAAATCAGATCAGAAGCATGCTACATCAAATTTTATAAGTGATCAAATTTTAGAACATGTTCGAGACAAAAAGATAGAGGTTACACCAGCCTTTGTAGAAAATGAAATGAAAAAGAAATTTGGACTTGACATTGGATATCAGAAGGCATGGCGTGCTATTCAAAAAGCTATTGCTTGCATAAGAGGAACACCGGAATAGAACTACCAGATTCTTCCTTCATACCTACACATGATGATGCATAGAAAATCAGGAACGTACACAAGCATAAAAAGAGATGAGCAGAATCGGTAAGCAAAACAAATACCAACCATCAGCCTGAAGTTAAATTTCACACCTTATGATTTATTTTTGTGTGTTTCACTGTACATGTTTTGTTACATGTTCTTTGCTCCAGCAGCATCAATAGCTGGTTGGTCCTACTGTAGACCTGTTATTGCAGTAGATGCAACGTTTTTAAAGTCAAAATATCGTGGCGTTCTATTTGTTGCTGTATCAAAGGATGCAAACAATCAAATATTTCCTCTATCTTTTGGTGTAGCAGAATCAGAAAACAATGAGGCATACATTTAGTTCTTCGGAGAAATGAGAAAAGCAATTCAAGTCCGTCATGAACTAGTTTTCTTGTCAGATGGAAACCAGTCGATTACAAATGGGATTAGAAAAGTTTATCCTGAAGCTCACCATGGTATCTGCTACTATCACTTTGAGAAAAATTTAACGCAAAGACATGCAAAAGACATGGTAATAAATCTTTTTCAAAGCGCTGCAAGGTCATACAAACGTGAAGATTTTAATAAGTTAATGTCCCAACTCAAAAGTGTTGACAAGAAAATATACAATTACATAATGGAAGAGCCTCCAGAAAGATGGGCTCGATCATGGTTCCCACGGCGACGTTATGATATGCTGACAACAAACATTGTAGAATCAATGAATTCCGTGTTACTAAAAGCGAGAGAAATGCCTATTTTAAGAATGTTAGATTACATCCAAGAAAAGTTGGGAAAGTGATTTTACGAATGGAGGAAAAACGCAAATGAAACTTTTTACAAAGTATCAATATGGGCAGAAGAAGAGATGACTAAGAAGATGGACTTGGCTTGCAAAATGATTGTGAGTATATTTATTAACTTCAGGATTTACTTTCAGCATGTTTTCTCTATAGCATAATCACTTCTGCTTTTTATATCTAGTACAGTGATTTACTGCTTACATATAAAAAACTTCATACTAGTTGAAGTTTTGTCACTAGATGCTATAGTTTTGTTGTCATGAGATTTTTGTAAAAACTTCAGCACCCATCATGCTGAAGTTATGAGCTTTATGAAAAACTTTAGCAGAAGATGCTGAAGTTAATTCGCTCACTTGTATGTGCTGAAGTTTTGTCCTGGATTCTTTAGTTTTGTAGTCATGATTTTTTTTGAAAAACTTCAGCATAATTACTTCTGCTTTTTATATCTACTGCAGTGATTTACTGCTTACATATAAAAAACTTCATACTTTTTCTTTTTGAATCAATAATACACTAATATTTTCTATTCCTTCTTAGGTGTTCAACCTTGATTCAATGTTGTTTAGAATAAATAGTGAAGGAATCGAATTCATTGTGGACTTAAAAAGGAGAACTTGTGACTGCTTGGAATTTCAACTTGATGAATTGCCCTGTCCACATGCAATTGCTGCTATTAATAAGAGATATTTGCAAAAATCTGATTACTGCTCAAATTGGTATGCAAAGGAAACATGGTTCAAAACATATGAAGGACATGTGAACACTGTGGGAGATCAAAAATCATGAGATATTCCACAAAATGTACAATCTGAGATCACAAACCTCCCGATGTGGAGATTTTACAAGGAAGAAGACAAAAGAAGAGGCATATGCCAGCGACTGAATCAGTACCATGGAAGTCTACCAAATGCAGTCAATGTAAACAAATTGGGCATAATAGAACAACTTGCTTATCTTCTCCATCACTTCATCCATATTCGAAGAAACACGCTGAAAAATACTCCAACGTTCAATAATTCTTGGCAGAATTTAGACTTTCATTTTTGTATGATATATTTCAAATGTGATTGTTTTCATACAAATAAAAAAAAGACTCTTGCACTCTTTTATATATTGCTGAAGTACAAACCACTTCTGCATAATTTCTTCCATTGAAAGCTTCCTACTTCCGCTTGCACCAGACATTCTTTCTTCAAAAAAAGATAAAAGACTAAGGATGAATATAAATTTTACAAAACTTAACTTCAGCCTCATAAATTTTCAGGCAATAAATGTAAATGTAAGATAAGTAGATGATAAAAGACAAAAAGTGGCTAGTAAATGCGAAAAAGAT
>ML414645.1:2817-30220 GCA_005239525.1 Nicotiana knightiana | reverse complement strand
GCTCGAGGTTTCAAACCACATAAAACAACACTAACACGATGAATTAAACTAAAAGTCCATGAATATTCTTCAAACTTCTACAAACATTAAGTTTTACATTTAAGGTTCGAATCACGTCAATTTAAGTCCGTTTCTTACCAAATTTCACAAATAACACATATAAATCATATCGAACCTATACTGGGCTTCGGAATCATATTACGGGCCCGATATCACAGGTTTCACCTCAAATTTCATTTTCAAAAACCTTTATAGAAAATTTCATTTCTCGGGCTTGGGACCTCGGAATTTGATTTCGGGCATACGCCCAAGTGCCATATTTTTCTATGGACCCTCCGGGACCGTGAAATCACGGGTCCGGGTCCGGGTCCGATTACCAAAAAACGNTTCATTTTCAAAAACCTTTATAGAAAATTTCATTTCTCGGGCTTGGGACCTCGGAATTTGATTTCGGGCATACGCCCAAGTGCCATATTTTTCTATGGACCCTCCGGGACCGTGAAATCACGGGTCCGGGTCCGGTTACCAAAAAACATTGACTGAAGTCAATTTTATTCAAATTTCCAATAGAAAATTTTCATTTTTATCAGTTTTTCACATCAAGGCTTCTCGGGTACACGCCCGGGCTGCGAACGCAAATTGAGGTGAGATAGAAGGAGGTTTTCACGACCTCCGAACACAGAATTAGATAGAATATACGGGATGACCCTTTTGGGTCATCACAATCTCCCCCTCTTAAACAAACGTTCGTCCTCGAACGTGCTAAGATTCACTTTGAATTCATCCAATCACTGATTTCGCATTTCCAACACACACCCGCGGGTGATCCCACGTCACCCCAACCTACATAAGCCTGATGACACCATCACAAATGCTATATATCCTCCTCATCATCATCGATAAACCCTCGGATCTGATATAATTTCCCAGCAATTCTGCACCTGCGCCCCTGGGACCGCACCTGCGGATATACCATCGCAGGTGCGAAAACCCACTAAAAAGTCTGGAGTCGCACCTGCGGTCAAATGGTCGCACCTGCGAGGATTGGGGGATTGGGCTAAGTCCGAACCTGTGAGCTCCTCGACACACCTGCAGAAGGTCCATCGTAGGTGCGGGACACCAGAACTAGCAATGGTTCAGCTGTCTCCCATGTGCTATTAGCACCCGATGAGCATCCTAAACGTACCTGAGGC
This sequence comes from Nicotiana knightiana, assembly GCA_005239525.1. Lineage (NCBI taxonomy): Eukaryota > Viridiplantae > Streptophyta > Magnoliopsida > Solanales > Solanaceae > Nicotiana > Nicotiana knightiana. The sequence goes on along the minus strand of ML414645.1, from coordinate 29,027 downwards.
CCCCGGGAACACGTACAACCACACACACAAGTCATATAACCTAACACAGACTTGCTCGAGGTTTCAAACCATATAAAACAACACTAACACAATGAATTAAACTAAAAGTCCATGAAAATTCTTAAAACTTCTACAAACATTAAGTTTTGCATTTAAGGTCCGAATCACGTCAATTTAAGTCTGTTTCTTACCAAATTTCACAGATAACACATATAAATCATATCGAATCTGGACCGGGCTTCGAAATCATAATATGGGCCCGATATCACAGGTTTCACCTCAAATTTCATTTTCAAAAATCTTTATATTTTTCGAAAAATAATTTTCTTTAAAAATTCATTTCTCGGGCTTGGGACCTCAGAATTTGATTCCGGGCATAAGCCCAAGTCCCATATTTTTCTACGGATCCTTCGGGATCGTCAAATCACGGGTCCGGGTCCAGGTCCGTTCACCAAAAAATATTAACTGAAGTCAACTTTATTCAAATTTCCAATACAAAATTTTCTATTTTATCATTTTTTTCACATAAAGGCTTCACGGCCAAATGCTCGGGCTACACACGCAAATTGAGGTGAGATAGAAGGAGGTTTTCACGACCTCGGAATACAGAATTAGATAGAATATATGGGATGACCCTTTTGGGTCATCACATATATGTATCGTAGAATAGTGTCATCCAATTCAATCTTTATGTATCACAGTGAAACCAAGGGAACAACCAACACTTCCCAAAATACTTGGAACAATACTTAACAACAAGTCGACGAAAATAATTAGACATGGAGGCATCAATGATCATAAAATAATTATGCCAGGAATCAAATAAAGTGGAAATAAGGAAGGCATCATATTCAACAAATAATTTGGTGGTGCATAGATACTCGTCACCTCACTATACACCACACACATGAAAATTCACATAGCATTTAAGTTGGGGATTCCTATTCCCTCATGTCAAGGTTAAACCAAGCACTTACCTCGATCTAACAAGCAATCACTGCTCTAGCACGGTCTTTCCTTTAGAATTTGCCTCTAACCCGCTCAAATCTAATCACAATTGGTTCAATATCATCAATTATTGCTTAAAGGAATCAACTTTAATGAAACACTATGGTTTTCCTATGTTTTCTTATCAAAATACAAAAATCGACTCCGGGCCTGCTTGGTCTAAACTCGAGGTTCGTACCAAAACCAGTTTACCCAATCTCCCCCGAACCCGGATATATAATTGGTTTTGGAGTCCGACCTCAATTCGAGGTCTAAATCCCCAATTTTTTAAATTCCTAAGTTCTACCCAAAACCCCCAATTTTTGCCATGAAAACTCTAGATTTTTTGTTGAAATCTTGTTAAAAGTTGTTAAGGAATGAAAGGAGTTAGAGATCACTTACCAATGATTTGGAGAAGTTTGGGTCTTTGGAAAATTGCCTATGGAGGTTTAGGGTTTGAGAGAATTGAAAAAGAGGTGAAAAACCCGTCTAAAATATGATTTAACTAGTTGCGAATCTCGCATTTGCGAACCCTTCGAATTTGGGCAGTCATAGCAAATGCGATGAATTTGTTGCATTTGCGACATATCAAGGTCTCGCATTTGCGACCAGAAATCTCGCATTTGCAAGATTTGAGGCTGGCCCAGGACTTCACAAATGCGAAGCCTGATTTCGCAAATGCGAGATCAGAGGCCTGCCACACCAGATATCAAATGTGATGAAATTTTTCTAAGTCTAAACACTCCGTAGCCTACCCGAAACTCCCCCGAGCCCTCGGGGCTCCAAATCAAACATGCATACAAGTCTAAAAAAATCATACGGACTTGCTCGTGTAATCAAATCATCAAAACAACATCAAAAACTACAAATTTAACCTCAAAACTCAAGATTTCCTCAAGAACACTCAAATTTCTAACTTTTCAACCGGATGCCCGAATCATGTCAAACCAACTCTGATTCTCATCAAATTTCACAGACAGGACTTAAATATCAATTAAAAAAAATCGGGCTCCGGAACCTTAATACGGGCCCGATACCAACAATTTCACATATTATTTCATTTCTTTATTTCTTGTAATAACCAGCAAAACAGTTTTCTTCAAAAATTGTTTTCCAAGACTAGGGACCTCAGAATTCTATTCCGGACATACGCCCAAGTCCCATATTTTACTGCGGACTTCTCGAGATTGTCGAAACACAGATCCGGGTCCGTTTACTCAAAATATTGATCAAAGTCAACTAAAACCAAATTTTAACTCTAGAAATTACTATTTCTCATTTTTCACATAAAAGCTTTCCGGTTTCACGCCTGGACTGCGCACGCAAATCGAGGAAATTAATGGCCCTTTGGAGCCTAAATTCGTAAAATAGCCCTTTGGGTCATCATAATCTCCACCTATAGAACAAACGTTCGTCCTCGAATGGATATAGAAAATTACCTGAATTGACAAACAAGTGTGGATATCTACTCTGCATGTCCGACTCGGACTCCCAAATAGCTGCCTCAATGGGATGACCTTTCCACTGCACTCGAACTAAAGGATAACTCTTTGTTCTCAACTGGAGAACTTGCCGGTCTAAGATGGCCACCGGCTCCTCCTCATAAGTCAAATCCTTGTCCAATTGGACAGAACTGAAGTCTAACCCGTGGGACGGGTGACCATGATATTTCCGGAGCATAGACACATGGAATATCGGATGAACTGAGGATAACCGTGGAGGCAACGCAAGCCTATAAGCTACCTCCCCCACTCTCTCAAGAATCTCAAATGGCCCGATATACCTAGGGCTCAACTTACCCTTCTTCCCAAATCTCATAACACCCTTTACGGGTGATACCCGAAGTAATACTCTCTCTCCAACCATGAATACTACATCACGAACCTTACGGTCGACATAACTCTTTTGCCTAGACTGAGCGACCTTATGTAAAGCCTCTTGAATTAAGTTTGTACCCAATAATCGAGCCTCTCCAGGCTCAAACCATCCAACCGGCGATATACATTATCTACCATATAATGCCTCATAGGGAGCCATCTGAATGCTCGATTGGTAGCTATTATTATAGGCAAACTCCGCTAATGATAAGAATTGATCCCAAGAACCTCCAAAGTCAATAACACAAGCGCGAAGCATATCCTCTAGAATCTGAATAGTACGCTTGGACTGCCCGTCCGCCTGAGGATAAAATGTTGTGCTCAACTCAACTCGGGTACCCAACTCACGCTGAACTGCCCTCCAAAAGTGTGAGGTATACTACGTACCTCGATCAGAAATGATAGACACGGGTACACCGTGAAGGCGAACAATCTCTCGAATATATATCTCTGCCCAACCGCTCCGAATTACAAGTACTTGCCACCGGAATGAAATGTGCTGATTTAGTCAGCCTATCCACAATAACCAAAATGGCGTCGAATTTCCTCTGGGTCCGTGGGAGTCTAACAACGAAGTCCATAGTGATACGCTCCTACTTCCACTCAGGAATCTCTATCTACTGAAGCAACCCACCGGGTCTCTAATGCTCATACTTTACCTGTTGACAATTCAAGCAACGAGCCACATAAGTAATAATGTCCTTTTTCATCCTTCTCCACCAATAGTGTTGTCGCAGGTCCTGGTACATTTTGGTTGCACCCGGGTGAATAGAATACTTAGAACTGTGAGCCTCCTCAAGGATCAACATTAGGCACACATATACGACCCTGCATCCTCAACACACTGTCATCTCCAACTGTAACTTTCTTGGTACCACCGTGTCGAACTGTGTCCCTAAGGACCATCAAATGCGGGTCATCATCCTGCCGATCTCTGATATGCTCAAATAAGGAAGACCGAGCGACTGTACACGCTAAAATAGGGCTGGGCAAAATATCCAACCTCACGAACTGATTAGCCAAAGTCTGAATGTCTGAAATTAATGGCCTCTCACCGACTGGAATAAATGCAAGTCTGCCCATACTTACTGCCTTTCTACTCAATGCATCGGCCACCACATTGGCCTTTCCCGGATGATACAATATAGTGCGTCATAGTCTTTCAATAACTCTAACCATCTCCTCTATCTCAAATTAAGATCCTTTTGCTTGAACAAATACTGAAGGCTACGATGATCTGTGTAAACCTCACATGGTACGCCATAAAGATAGTGCTTCCAAATCTTCAACGCGTGAACAATGGCGGCCAACTCTAAGTCATGGACATGATAATTCTTCTCAAGAATCTTTAACTGCCGAGATGCATATTCTATCACCCTACCCTCCTACATTAATACCGCTCCCAACTGAACACGGGAAGCATCACAATACACCGTGAAAGATCCTCAACCTGATGGTAACACCAACACCGGTGCTGAAATCAAGGCGGTCTTGAGCTTCTGAAAGCTCGCCTCACACTCGTCCGACCATTTGAATGGGGCACCTTTATGAGTCAATCTCGTCATCAGGGCCGCTATAGATGAGAACCCCTCCACAAAACGATGTAGTAACCAGCCAAACCCAAGTAGCTCCTGATCTTCGTGGCTGAAGTGGGTTGAGGCCAGTTCTTGACTACCTCTACCTTTTTAGGATCTACCTTAATACCCTCTGCTGATACGATATGGCCCAAGAAAGCTACTAAATCTAACCAGAACTCACACTTTGAAAATTTTGCGTACGACTGACTATCCCTCAAAGTCTGAAGCGTTATTCGGAGGTGCTGCACATGCTCTTCCCGACTGCGGGAGTATATAAGAATATCATCAATGAACACAATTACGAAGGCATCCAGATAAGGCTTGAAATCCCGATTCATCAAGTCCATAAATGTTGCTGGAGCATTAGTCAGGCTAAAGGACATCACCAGAAATTCGTAGTGCCCATACCTCGTATGAAAGGCTGTCTTAGGGACATCGGATGCCCTAATTTTCAACTGATGGTAGCCCGACCTCAAGTCAATTTTCGAAAACACCCTAGCACCCTGAAGCTGGTCAAATAAATCATCAATCCTCGATAGTGGATATTTATTCTTGATAGTAACTTCATTCAACTGCTGGTAGTCTATACACATCCTTATTGATCCATCTTTATTCTTTACGAGTAAAATCGGCGCACCCCAGGGCGAGACACTAAGCCTGATGAAACCCTTATCAAACAGGTCTTGCAACTATTCTTTCAATTCTTTCAATTTTGGTGGGGCCATCCGGTATGGAGGAATAGAAATGGGCTGAGTGCCCGGAGCCACATCAATGCAAAAATCAATATCCATGTCGGGTGGCATCCCCGGCAGGTCTGTAGGAAACACCTCGGGAAACTCACGAACAATAGGCACTGACTCTATTGAAGAAACTTCAGCATTAGAATCGCGAATATGAGCCAAATAAGCCAAACATCCCTTCTCAACCATGCGACGAACCTTGGCATAATAAATCACTCTGCTGGGAGAATGACCGGGAGTCTCTTTCCACTCCAATCGAGGTAACCTGGCAAAGCTAAAGTAATTGTCTTGGCGTGATAGTCCAAGATGTCATAATAAGGTGACAACCAATCCATGCCTAATATGACATCGAAATTGACCATGTCAAGAAGCAAAAAGTCTACACTAGTTTCAAGATCCTCAATAATGAATACGCACGAATGATACACACGATTTACCACAATAGCATCCCCCATCAGCGTAGACACATAAACAAGGACACTCAAGGAATCACGAGTCACAACCAAATACGAGGAAAAATATAATGACACATAAGAATAAGTAGACCCTGAGTCAAACAAAACTGAAGCATTTCTATTACAAACTGAAATGGTACATGTGATAATGGCATCGGAGGACTCCACCTCAGGCCTGGCTGAAATGCACATAATCGGGGCTGGGACCCACCACCCTGAACTATGTCTTTGGGAGGATCTCTAACAGGTGGACCTCCACCTCTAGCGGGCTGGCCTCCACCTCTAGTGGGCTAGCCTCCATCTCTAACATTCTGACCTCTACCTCTGACTACCTAATCCCTAACCCTGGCTGGCTGGGCAGGTGGTGTTGCAGGTGGTGCCAGAACTATGGCACGAGAATTCTGGTACTGAGGCTGATTACCCAAAATTTTTGGACAAGCTCTCTGAATGTTCCCATGCTCACCACACTCATAACACCCATCCTGATACTAAGGCTGACCCTGACGAACCGGATGACCACGATAATAACTCTGAATAGGAGGTGCTCTGATAGGGGTTGGCTGGTTGGAATGAGGAAAATAAGTGCCACGGCCACCTGAGGCACCATGGGACATCTGAAGCGTTGAATTAAATGGCCTCTACCCTGAGTGCCCCCGCCTCCAGATGAGGCACAGCTGAATCCACCAGAATGGAGATGTCTCTTGTCTAACCCCTAACCTCCCATCCTGAGAACCGTCTTAACTCTCCTGGCCACATTGGTCGCATCTTGAAATGAAATCTCAGTCCATGTCTCCTTGGCTATCTGCAACTTTATGGGCTGAGCAAGGCCCTCAATAAATCCCCTGACCCTCTCCCTCTCTGTGAGCAACAAAAGAATAGCATGTCGAGCCAAATCCACAAAACGATTCTCATACTGGGTAACTATCATGCCACCATGCTGAAGACGCTCAAACTAACGATGCTTCTCTTCTTTCATAGTAATAGGCAAAAATTTCTCCAAAAAGAGGTGAGAAAATTGATCCCAAGTCAAGGCAGGCGACCCAGCTGGTCTAGTCAACAAATAATCCCTCCACCATTTCTTGGCGGAACTAGTCATCTGAAACACGGCAAAGTCGACCCTATTGGTCTCCAAAATACCCATATTACGAAGAACCTCATGACAGCTGTCAAGATACTCCTGAGGATCCTCTAAAGTGGCACCGCTGAAACGAACAGGGAATAACTTGATGAACCTATCCAATCTCCATAAAGCATCGGAGGACATAGTTGTCCCCTCAACAAACGGTGTTGTAGCAACGGGCTAAACTACCCTAACTGGATTGGCTGCCAGGGTCTGAACCTGAGGAGTAGTCTGATCAGGAGTGTGGGCAACAGGAGTCTGGACCCCTCCTCTAGCATGAGATACGGCTGCTGCCACGGGGAGTGTGTCAGTCTAGGCTACACTCCCCATAAGGCCCACTAATCGGACCAAAGCATCCTGAAGCATCGGGGTAGCAATAAACCCCTATGGGACTTGAGCTGATCCAGCTGGAACGGTCTGAGCTGGAGCACCCCCATCAATCTCAATATGGGGCTCCGTAGCTGGAGCTGTTGTCTGAGCAGTAGGTTGTGTCCTACCCCTGCCTCGTCCCCTAATGAGGCCTCAGCCTCTGCCCTTAATAGGATCTACTACTGCTGGAAGACCGTATTGTTGGTCAGCGGAAGAGGAAGCACGTGTTCTCGCCATCTGCGAGAGAATAGAAGAGTTCAATCAGAATTTTTGAGATATCAAGAATCGCATGACAGAGTAGAAATAAAAACTGAGTTTGTTCATAACTCCATAGCCTCCGAATATAAGTACAGACATCTCTGTACCGATCCTTCATACTCTATTAAGCTTGTTCGGGAATTGTGAGACCTAGGAAACCCAATGCTCTTATAACAACTTGTCACGACCCAAATTCCCAACCCACGGGATGGTGATGGCGCCTAATACAATACTTGCTAAGCAAGGCAATGTTAGAAATTTACTTACCATTTCCTTTAAAAGTTGACTTAACACAATAGAAATCTTAAAATAAAACAAAATAAATCTAATGCTTTCCAATAAATGACCTCATGAATAATATTAGATAAAATAAAACGAACCACGAACTACTACCAACTATATATCTACCCAGGGTCTGGTGTCACAATTCACGAACTACTAATGAATGCTACAAGTATTTGGCTAAAAGAAAAATATCTCTGTTCTGAATGAAATAAAACATCAACTAAATAGTGTAGAGAAGATTCCAGGAGTCTGGGAACGCCATCAGATCTACCTCTTGTCTCCGTGAAAATGCACAGCTATGTCTCGAACTTAACACTGGCCAGTACCTTGATCTGCACAAGAAGTGCAGAATGCAGTATCAGTACAACCGACCCCATGTACTGAGTAAGTGTCGAGCCTAACCTCGACGAAGTAGTGACGAGGCTATGGCGGGGCATTTTATAAAATAGCCTATAAACAATATATAATACAGCAAGAAGGGAATGATAATAAACTAAATAACCAGTAACTTGCAACAGTAAATAAAAATAACTCGGATAACTCTTCCAGATATCAACTATAATCAAACTTTCTCAAAATTTCCAAGTTTCAATTTAAATCACAGTAAAATCAGAGTATGAAAACCTCTTAAATAAAACAGGGAGTTTTCCAATCTTTATTTTTGAAATCGGTAAAACATAAATATTCTCCCTTATCGCTCCTTATTGCGGCGCCCATCCCGCTCCCACCTGTCCACCCTTATTTCTCCTGTTGCGGCGTGCAACCCGATCTCACATGTCCACCCTTATCACTCCTTGTTGAGGCGTGCAACCCGCTCCCACCAGACAATCACATCACTTTATTTATAAAAAATTTCATAATTCAGGTCGAAACCTTTCACAATATTTTTGTCTCAACAATCGTAAACTGAAAGCTGTACAACTCATGAACTTCATCAATTATCATTTCACAATGAAACCAACCGGAAAATATATGTATCATGGAACAGTGTCATCCAATTCAATATTTATGTATCACAGTGAAACCAAAGGAACAACCAACACTTCCCAAAATACTTGGAACTATACTTAACAACAAGTCGACAAAAATAATTAGACATGGAGGCATCAATGATCATAAAACAATTAAGCCAGGAATCAAATAAAGTGGAAATAAAGAAGGGATCATGTTCAACAAATAATTTGGTGGTGCATAGATACTTGTCACCTCACTTATACACCACACATGTGTATATTCACATAGCATTTAAGTTGGGGATTCATATTCCCTCAAGTCAAAGTTAAACCAAGCACTTACCTCAATCCCACAAGCAATCACTGCTCTAGCATGAGATTTCCTTTAGAATTTGCCTCTAACCTTCTCGAATATGATCACAATTGGTTCAATATCATCAATTATTTCTTAAAGGAATCAACTTTAATGAAACATTATGGTTTTCCTATGTTTTCTTATCAAAATACAAAAATCGACCCCGGGTCCCCTTGGTCTAAACTCGAGCTTCGGACCAAAACCCGTTTACCCAATCTCCCCCGAGCCCAGATATACAATTGGTTTTGGAATTCGACCTCAATTCGAGGTCTAAATTCCCAAATTTGAAATTCCTAAGTTCTACCCAAAAACCCTAATACCATGAAAACTCTAGATTTTTTCGTTGAAATCTTGTTAAAAGGTGTTAAGGAATGAAAGGAATTAGTTAGAGATCACTTACCAATGATTTGGAGAAGTTTGGGTCTTTGGAAAATCGCCTATGGAGGTTTAGGGTTTGAGAGAATTGAAAAAGAAGTAAAAAACCGTCTAAAATCTGATTTAGCCGGTTGCGGATCTCGCATTTGCGAACCCTTCGCATTTGGGCAGTCATCGAAAATGCGATGAATTTGTCGCATTTGCGACATATCGAGGTCTCGCATTTGCAACCATAAATCTCGCATTTGTGAGATCTGGGGCTGGCCCAGGACTTCGCAAATGCGAAGCCTGATCTCGCAAATGCGAGATCAGAGTGCCACACCAGATATCATCTGTGATGAAATTTTTCTAAGTCTAAACACTCCGTAGACTACCCAAAACTCCCCTGAGCCCTCTGGGCTCCAAACCAAACATGTATGCAAGTCTAAAATTATCATACGAACTTGCTCGTGCGATCAAATCATCAAAATAACATCAAAAACTACAAATTTAACCTCAAAACTAAAGATTTTCTCAAGAACACTCAAATTTCTAACTTTTCAACCGGACGTCCGAATCACGTCAAACCAACTCTGATTCTCATCAAACTTCACAGATAGGACTTAAATATCATAAACAAACTTGTTTCGGGCTCCAGAACCAAAATACAGGTCCGATACCAATAATTTCACATATTATTTTATTTCTTTATTTCTTGTAATAATCAGCAAAATAATTTTCTTCAAAATTTGTTTTCTAAGGCTAGGGACCTCGGAATTCAATTCGGGCATACGCCCATGTCCCATATTTTACTGCGGACCTCTCCGGGATTGTCGGAACACATACCTGGGTCCGTTTACTCAAAATATTGACCAAAGTCAACTAAAACCAAATTTTAACTCTAGAAATTACTACTTCTCATATTTTCACATAAAAGCTTTTCGGTTTCATGCCCGGACTGCGCATGCAAATAGAGAAAATTAAAATTAATCTTTTTATGGCTAATAAGCCTAGAATAGAGTCTAAATTCGTAAAATGACCCTTTGGGTCATCACACCTTCGTGTTGATCTTACTTACTTTTGGATGGATTTGTTCCAAATACTTATTTCATCCTTGTATCTAAGAGATTCCATAGATAGTTGTTATTCTTTTGGAGTGGTAATGGATAACTATTCATAGGGCATGAAAGAAATATTGTTATTCTTTTATCTTTTGTAATTATTGAAAAAGATGGATTTAAATATTTTAATTCATGTATGATTTTAATCATTAAAAATATTTTTTTCAAAAGGCTTCCGCATGTATTTATTTGCATATAGATGGGCATTCTTGGACGATTTGGTTCGCCTGAGTTGGATATCATGTCGAGTGTCGGCCACGTGGTTTTGAGTCGTGATAGATATATCTAATATTTTGTGAAAGTGGCTGCTTGTTTATTTTAGACTTTGATGAGTAATGACACTTATTTTTAATAATATGAGTAATTAACATCTGAAAGCTTTTCCCTTGATGCTCTTATTTTTTTAATTTTTTTATCAATATATTTTTTTGACTTGACAGATTTTTGGTTCTCTTATTTGTTTAATATTATTAGTAATCACATGTTCGTAATGCATACTGAAAATAAAATGGGCAAGAAAGTGCCACTGGATAACAATTCCGAGAAACCTACCAACTTGTTAGGATGGTTTTTATGTATCGCTTCATAATGTATCGTGTTGTATTGTATTGTATTATATTATTTTAATGTATACAACGTTTGGATAGATTATATTTTTTATCGTCGTTTCGTGATATTATGCACCAGCAATATGTGGAATAAACATGCAACACTATAAAGAAAAAAGTAAGGTATGAGGTATTATTATTATATAAAAAGGTATGGTAAAGGATAAAATCAGATTATTTAATAGCAAGGAAGGGCAAGATGAGAGGGGGAAAAAGAAAGAAACGATGTGGCCACACCAAATCGGTCATTCCATAAAGTGACACTTTTTGTTGTTACGTAATGACGGAATTAACGATATGATACAATAAAATCTAAGTAACAATCAAAACAAACCTTGTATTTAAATTAACAATATGATACGATACAGCATGTAACAACCATCCAAACAAGTTGTAAATGGGATGTAGATATCACAGAATTAGTTTTAAATATATGTGTGTGTCACGACCCCAAATCCCAACAGGAAGTCATGGCGCCTATCATGGAACTAGGCTAGCCAACCATCACATAACTACACACTTAGTTTAATCAAATAACACAATATCATTTAATATCAGCATAGCAAGCACGAAAATTTCCTAAGTCTTTAGGCAAATATAAAACAATCCACTGTCTAAACAATTCTCCCAAGACTGGAGTCAACATGGTCACGAGCATTTAAGAATATAACTAACTCTGTTAATGTCTTAATAAACGTCTATGAATCAAATGCTAATACTATAAGAAGAAGGGAAGTGGAGAAGTTGCGTACGCTGAACAGCTACCTCAAAATCCTGTAAATGCTGCTGATAACGAACGAATATAGCTACTGCTCCGCACTAGTACCTGGATCTATACACAAAGGTACAGGGAGTAATGATGAGTACGCCAACTCAGTAGTAATGAAAATAAATCACAGTCAGAGAATAAGAAACACACAGCACAAATACACCAATCCACAAAACGATAAAATGCCATGGCTCAATAAGGTCTATAGAAGTTCAAACCAATTTCCGTAAAAATTCTTTAAAACAAGTATATTTTCCAGTATTTCTCAGTAAAACTCCCAAAAATATCAGTTTGAAAAATGAAGTGAATCACAATCAAAACTCAGTAAAATATCATCAAAAATCTGCCCCTCGGGCCATAATCATCACTCATAAATATCCCCCCAGCACCTCACCATCACTCTGTAACAATCACTCAACACCTCACGGTCACTCAGTATCAGCCCCTCGGGCATCCTCACTATCACTCATGTCTCCTAATCACTCGTCACTCGGCACTTGGTACTCGCACTCAGTAGGTACTTGCGCTCACTGGGGGTGTGTACAGACTCCGAAGGGGCTCCTACAGCCCAAGCGCTATAAACAAGCAAAATCATGGCATCAATAACTCTCAGGTACTCGACCTCTCTCATATCATAACATCCTCACAATATTGTCCCTCGGCCTCACTCAGTCAGACACCCTCAACATGCCACTCGGGCCATAAATAAACAGGGTTCTCGACCCAAAATAGTATTTCATTTCAAGAATTAATATCAACAAGCGCTGAGTGTCAAAATAATTTATCAGGAAAGACTGAGTGTAAAATCATAATTTCTAAGTGAGGAATTATCAGGAAAATAGCCCCTAAGAGGTTAAAATAGATCGGCACTAGGCCACAAACATGGCTTACAGCCCAATTATATTAAAACATATCAATACTATAAAGAATAGGCTTTAAAAGCAGTTTCGCAACTAAATAGTTGCCTAAAAAGGAAACATATTTCCAAATTTCCAATTTGTGCACGCCCCACACTAGTCATCCAGTGTGTGTGTCACTCCAAAACCGTGAAAGGATGTAAAGTCTAGGGCTTCATACCCTCAGGACAGGATCTAAAGACATTACTTACCTCAAACTAGCTCGAAAAGCTACTCTGCAACCCGTTTGCCTCTCGAATCAACTTCCGAGTGCTCCAAATCTACCAAGATCAGATTTTTATCATCAAATTATGCTAAGGGAATGAATTCTAATTGAAAAGTACCAATTTTAGCACAAAATATGAAATTAGCCAAAACCCGACCCCCGGGCCCGCGTCTCGGAACTCGACAAATTTTATACCAAAATTTTCTTCATCATCTCACGAGTCCGTACATATAAAGAACACTAAAATCAGAGTTCGTTTGACCCCTCAACTCGACTCCTAAAGGTCTCATAATCTCAAGCCCTAACTCCATCTTTTTCTATTGATTTTCATGAATTAAACACTGATATTTGATCCTTAATCACATATAATCGAGTATTAAGGTCCAAAATCCTTACCTCAATGAAGAACAATGATTTCCTCTCTTCTAAATCGCCTCAAAAGCTCTCTTTCCGTACAAAAATGGTGAAAAAGTGGGTATTGGTCGCAGAGGGTTTATTTTTATACTGTCCCGAATTTTCGCGGTATTGTTCACGCGTTTTACTGCTCACCCGAGCTACTGTTCACCCGAGTTACTGTTCATACTGCTGTGAAAAAAATGCAGCAGCTTTTCTTCTAGTCTAAATTGATCCGTTAACCTTTCGAAATCCACCCGAGGCCCTCGGAAATCTCAACAAATATACCAACACGTCCCATAACATCATTCGAACTTAGTCGAGCTATCGAAATACCAAAAACAACATCAAAACACCAAAATCACATCAAATTCAAGCCTATGAACTTTGAAATTCCTAAATTCCACCAACGACGCCGAAACCAACCAAAACACATACGATTGACCTGAAATTTTGCACACATATCCAAAATACTATTACGAACATGTTCCAACTTCCGGAATTCCATTCCGACCCCGATAGCTATTTTCCATTGCCGATCGGAAATCGTCAAAAACTAACTTTCGCCAATTCAAACCTAATTCTACACCGAACATCACAAAATAGTCCGAACACACTCCTTAGTTGACTTTTTCAACTCTAAAGCTACTTTTAGAGGCTAAGTGTCTTAACTCCTTCTATAACCACTCCGAACCTGAGCTAACCAACTCTAACACATCCTAAACAGTATAACCAACCTATGACAAGGCAATAACAGCAAATATAATGCAAATTCTGTGTAACGACCGACCGGGTCGTTACATTCTCCCCCTCTTAAACAAACGTTCGTCCTCGAACGGGTCTAGAAACATACTTGGAGTCTCAAACAAGTGAAGATATCTGCCCTACACCTCCCGCTCGGTCTCCCAAGTAGCCTCCTCCACTGGCTAACCTCTCCACTAAACCTTCACAGAAGCTATATCCTTGGACCTCAACTTTTGGACCTCGCGAGCCAAAATAGCCGCTGGCTCAACCTCATATGACATATCATCCTCGAGTTGAACTGTGCTGAAGTCCAAGACATGAGACGGGTCACCAACATACTTCGTGAGCATCGACACATGAAATACCAGATGAACACTCGACAAGATAAGTGGCAAGGCAAGTCTATAAGCCACCTCCCCAACCTTTTGAAGCACCTCAAAAGGATCAATAAACCGAGGACTCAGTTTTCCCCTATTTCCGAACCTCATAACACCCTTCATGGGTGATACCTTCAGCAGTACCTTATCACCTTCCATAAACGACACATCCCGAACCTTCCGGTCCGCATAACTCTTCTGCCTAGACTGCACCGTGCGAAGTCGCTCCTGAATCAACTTCACCTTTTCCAATGCATCCTGAATCAAATTTGTGCCCAATAGCTTAGCCTCACCGGGCTCGAACCAACCAACCAGTGATATACACCTCCTACCATATAAAGCCTCATAGGGGCCATCTGAATACTGGACTAGTAGTTGTTATTATATGCAAACTCCGCTAGTGGCAGAAACTGATCCCATGAACCACCAAAATCAATCACACAAGCACGTAACATGTCCTCCAAAATCTGAATAGTCCTTTCCGACTGCCCGTCGGTCTGAGGATGAAATGCAGTGCTCAACTCTACCTCAGTACCCATACCTCTATGTACGGCCCTTCAAAATTGAGATGTGAATTGTGTGCCTCTGTCAGAAATGATAGAAACTGGAACCCCATGCAATCGGAAAATCTCCCTGATGTAGATACTCGCTAACCGCTCTGAAGTATAAGTAGTACTGACAGTAATGAAGTGCGCAGACTTGGTCAACCTATCCACAATGACCCAAATAGCATCGAAACCCTTCGAAGTCCATGGAAGTCCAACTAAAAAGTCCATAGTGATTCGCTCCCACTTCCACTCTGGAATATCTAACCTCTGAAGTAACCCACCTGGTCTTTGGTGCTCATACTTGACTTTCTGGCAGTTGAGACACCATGCTACATACTCAACAATATCCCTCTTCATCCGCCTCCATCAATACTGTTGTCTCAGATCCTGATACATCTTCGCGGCACCCGGATGAATGGAATACCGCGAGTTATGAGCCTCTGCTAATATCAACTCTCGAAGACCATCCACATTGGGCACACAAATACGACCCGACACCATCATCACCGATAGTCACTTCCCTGGCATCATCTTGACGGACCCTACCCTGAAGTACTAACAAATGCGGATCATCATATTACCGAGCTCTAATCTGATCATAGAGAGAAGACCAGGAAGCCATGCTAGCTAATACCTGCGAAGGGTCTGACAAATCCAATCTCACCAACTGACCTGCTAAAGCCTGAACGAAGTGCTAAAGGTCGTTCTGCTGCTGAAAGGTAAGCTAGACTCCTCAAACTCTCGGCCCTGCGACTCAAAGCATCGGCCACTACATTGGCCTTCCCCATATGATACAAAATAGTGAGGTAATAATGCTTGAGAAGCTCTAACCATCTCCTATGACGCAAATTTAAGTCCTTCTACCTCAGTAGATACTGCAAACTACGATGATCAGTAAAAATCTCACACTGCACTTCATACAAATAATTCCGCCAAATCTTCAAGGCATGAACAATGGCAGCTAACTCAAGATCATGCACTGGATAATTCTTCTCGTGCACCTTCAACTGTCTAGACGCGTAGGCAATCACCCTACCGTCCTGCATCAATACCGCTCCCAAACCAATTCTAGAAGCATCATAATAGACTTTGTAAGAACCCGAACCAGTACGCAAAACTAGTACCGGAGCTGTGGTCAATGCTGACTTGAGCTTCTGAAAGCTCTCCTCACACTCATCAGACCATCTAAATGGAGCACCCTTTTGGGTCAATCTGGTCAAAGGCGAAACAATAAAAGAGAATCCCTCCACAAAGCGACGATAATATCCCGCCAAACCAAGGAAACTCCTAATCTTTATAGCTGAGGACGGTCTGCGCCAACTCTACACCGCCTTTATCTTCTTCAGATCAACCCGAATACCCTCACTAGACACCACGTGCCCCAAGAAATCTACTGAACCAAGCCAAAACTCACACTTAGAGAATTTTGCATAAAGCGTCTCCTCTCTCAACCTCTGTAACAGAACTCTCAAATGTTGAGCATGCTCTTCCTGGCTACGAGAATAAACTAGGATGTCATCAATGAACACAATGACGAAAGAATCAAGGTAAGGCTGAAACACGTTGTTCATCAATTTCATGAACGCAGCTGGGGCATTGGTCAGCCCAAATGACATAACCAGGAACTCATAATGACCATATCTGGTCCTGAAAGCAGTCTTCGGAATGTCAGAATCTCGAATCTTCAACTGATGATACCCAGATCTCAAGTCAATCTTGGAGAACACTCTCTCCCTGAAGCTGGTCAAACAAGTCATCAATACGGGGCAACGGATATCGGTTCTTCACCGTAACCTTATTCAGCTGTCTATAATCAATACACATGCACATGGAGCCATCTTTCTTTGTCACAAACAACACCGGTTCACCCCAAGGTGACACACTAGGTCGAATGAACCCCTTATCTAGGAGTTCCTGAAGCTGCTCTTTCAATTCTTTCAACTCCGCTGGTGCCATGCGGTAAGGTGGAATAGAGATAGGCTGGGTGTCTGGCACCAGGTCAATACCAAAATCAATATCCCTCGCAGGTGGCATGCTTGGAAGGTCTGCAGGAAATACGTCCGGAAAATCACGGACCACAGGAACAGAATCAACAGAAGAAGTCTCACTACTAACATCCCTCACAAAAGCAAGATAAGACTCACACCCTTTCTCAACCATACGTTGAGCCTTCAAATAAGAAATCACTCTGCTAGGCACATGCTCTATAGACCCTCTCCACTGAACTCTCGGAACTCCGAGCATAGCTAGGGTCACGGTCTTAGCATGACAATCAAGAATAGCATGACATGAGGATAATCAATCCACGCCCAGAATCACATCAAAATCGACCATACTGAGTAATAGTAGGTCCACTCAGGTCTCCAGAACCCCAATAGATATCACACACGACTGATACACACGGTCCACAACAACAGTATCGCCCACCGAAGTCGACACATGAACAAAGGTAACTAAAGACTCACGGGCATATCCAGAAAATAGGCAAAATATGAAGAAATATAAGAGTATGTGGAACCAGGGTCAAATAAAGCCAAAGCATCACTGTGACAAACTGAGATAGTACCTGATCACCTATCTGAGGCCATAGCATCAGGCCTAGCCGGAAGTGCATAAATACGTGGATGGCTTCCACTTGCTCTACCTCCCCCTCTAGGGCGGCCTCTAGCTGCCTGAACACCACCCCTGGATGCCTGAGTAGGTGGTGAAGTGACTGGAGCTGAACCCTCTGCTGAGATGATCTACTAGCACGACGAGGGCAAAACCTCCATCTATGACCAACCTCTCCACACTCAAACCAACTACCTGGAGCTGGAGATGGGGACTGAAGGGAACCCCTGCCATCATGATAACCACCGGACGAACCATGCATAGAGGAACCCTGATATGATGATGCTCTGGAGGAGCTCTAAGCTGGAACGGTGCTAAAATATAAACGGCCCTGATGAGAGCTGCGGGGACCCTGCCCCAAAAATGCGCCACTATAGGCTGGGCGGACTAGCTGTGGGGGTCTAAATGGACAACCTCTGCTATTTTGAAATTGCCCTCTGGAAGGGGCACCACTGAAGCTACTTGATCCTCGAGGCCTCTTGGCCTCCCTCTCCTCATGCTCCTGCCTGCGAACCAACTCAATGTCCCGAGCTATGTCAACAACCTGCTCAAATGTGACTCCATACACCCTCTGGTCATCAAAATGTGAAGCTGATACGTGAGACCATCTACAAACCTCCTGATCTTTTCCCTGTCAGTAGGGACTAACTCTGAAGCATGTCTAGCCAACTCAGAAAACCTCATCTCGTACTAAGTAACTGACAACTCTCCCTGGCGCAGCTGCTCAAAATGTCTGTGCTGCTCCTCTCTCTGGGACTGAGGAACATACTTCTCCAAAAAGAGCATGGAGAATTGCTTCCAGGTGAGCAGTGTTGAACCAACCGACCTACGCCTTGTCGCGCCCCCTTTCTTTCTCCTCGCGGAATATCGGGTTTATGACATTGGTTGGGACAACTCTTTCCTTTTAGGAAAGGGGTTTGCATATTTTGAAGAGTCGCCACCTAATGATTTTAACAGTGCGTTAGGGCACCTAAATGGTACAATTATAACTACGTTGCTAACCAGAGATTTGGGTAAGGGCTTGAGATTATCCTAATGGGAAGGTGTTAGGCACCCCTCAGGATCCACAAGTGTGGTTCCCGGCCAAATAGTTTCGTAAATTTGTACAATTAGCAAATAACAAGTAAAGGCTCGAGTAAGAGGGGATTTAAGTCTTAAGCATATAGATGTTTAGAAAACGGTAGAGAAGATTACGAGCTAACATATAAAGGTGTCCTAGTTTTATAATAATATGGATCACATTAATGCAATACCCGGTAATCACTCCTCGAGGAGGAGCTACACGTGGTATTAGCGCACCGGTCATCATATCCATATTCTACCCTTCCCTCCTCATGAAGGTAATTAAAGCGTATGTTGGTCACGGACTCCATTGCATGCTATTACCCGTCCCATCCTATCAGTCCTGGAGGAGGCTTTGGCTAGGACTACTATCTTAAAAGGAAGTACTAGGTTGACCCCTAGGTTTAAAGGACAAGATTCTAAGCGACAAACAACGACAATTAGGACTTAAGATAAGGGAAAACAAATAAGAGCAAATACGAGGCCCAATTATTCCTCCACAGATTATGCACATGATTAGCACGACTCAAACACAAGTAAGGCCCTTATTAACTTCAGAACCTAAGGCATGATATCTAGGTGAGAATTCAATAGTGAGGCAGCTTTATTACTGATTTTAGAGGATGAAATTTATCAGCTTTTTACAAATTATAACCATTAATAGTCAAGCAGTAGGTATAAAGGAGTATGTTTCTAGTTTTAATAGACTTAATACCTAAGCATTGACTAAGCATATGATAATACTCAGTAATGGCCCAGATTATTAAAGAAACTGTTACAAGTTAGTTTGCCTAAACATGTTGTACTTAGGTGTTGCAAAAATACAGAACTATTACTAGTTGTTTGAAAACATGGTGAAACTATTTTTAGGGCCTCTTTCATGCAATTAGTAGTTAAAATAGGTGTTGAATAAGGTCCTAAGACATGATATCTAATATGCACACATAGGGATGCAGAATGGGTGGTATGCAGAATTCCTAGGCAGGATTTCTAAATGCATAAAGTCACAGTATTTGAACATGCTATGCAGCAACTATGAGGATGAATTGTTTATTAGTGCATTATTATCCTAAGCATGATTCCTAGGTGTACCACAATGTTACAGCGATATTAGAACTGGTTTACATGAATAACAGGTTTATATTAACATTTAATCCTAGAGCATGATTTCTATATGATAAAAAAAATACCATGATAGGATGCTGAAACAGTAAACATGGACCTAAGGAACAGGATATCTAATGCATGATATGCTTGCATACAATCAGCCCTAAGCATGAATTTCTAGTGCACACGTAAGAAATATAAACCTAGAAGCATGGTATCTACCCTTTAACATGGATAACCTATATAACTACTCCCCCCCCCCCTTTCACTATCCATTCCCAAATATTTGTTTAAAAGTTATTACAGGCCGGGAATTATGAGTTACACAACCAAAGGAAAAATAAGAAGTTACTTCTATAAGGAGCCTTCAATTAGGCCCAGATATTCCAAACCTCAATCCTTTGGTGTTTCATAACCCGGGTGGGTCAGAGTTCCCTAAGGACCTCAAGGGCTCCCGGGCAATGCTCACACCCAGACATAGCCGAATAGTAAGTGCAGTGTGGAGTGGCCAGCCTCTATGTGTCAAAGTTCAGAGGGAGCTCAAGGGTCCCAAGGAAATGCTCACACAGAAGGGGCAAAACCTACACTTCTAAGAGTATATGTGAGAGTGCTTTTTATTTTAAAAGGGGTTTAAGTAAGAAAACAGTTTTGAGAAAGGGTAATTAAGAAAACAGTTTTGAAGAGGGAAATAGAAGTTTAACATCACACAAAAGACCAGGGATAGTCCAACAACCACAAACAGGGGTAATGAGACTTGAGGAAAAAATACAGAGCATGTGAGGGCATACATGTAGCAGGCAGACACACATATAGGCATACAATAAGAAACTCCTAAGGGTTCAGAGGATTAGGGGTACAGTAAAGTACTAGGTTAGATTAACACCTAAAACAACTAAGACCATGATTAAACTAATGTACCAGTCATAGGCATGTAAGTAGTAGGTGCTAAGTATACAGAAACATGTTGGTCATAAACAAATAAAGCCTAACTTAACATGCAGAGGGGAGTTCAGGATCCTAGATACATGTTGAATAATAAGTAAAAGCAAATTAGAAGCATACTGAATTACCACAGCAGTAGAAACATGTTTCATTTAAGGACTGAAATCTAAATTAGAACATACCAGTGAAGTGAAGAAAGCGGTAACACAAACAGGAAGTAGGAGATGCACAATAGTTAGCCTTGGCTTGCAGCCGGCTAACTTAGAATAGTAGTAGTTAGCACAGAAGAGAGAGCAGAGAGTTTTTTTTTTAATTGTGAGAGAGAGATTTTGAACAGATTAGTTTGTGTATTTTAATTAGAGAAAAGTATGCATATATATATATATATATATATATATATATATTTGAAAGCTGAGAGAAAAGTAAGGTAAAAATCAGAATCAATCAACAATTATGGAACTTAGTATCAATCAGAGTGAAATCAGCCCAAGTACTATCATGATTAAGGGAGTTATTCAAACGGTGAATAACAAATAATGAAAGGTACCATATATAGCTTAAAGGAATATTCAAACAGTGTAAAATCAGCATAGGTATCTCTTAATTGAAGGGGTTAAATTCAAACAGCTAGTAGGCAAATAACAAATAAGGAAAGTTCTCATGCATATAACATATAAGGAAACAATTTCAACCCAGTACAAGTATGCAATTGAGACTAGGTTCAGCAAATTCTAATTAAGGAAATAGGGATCAATTAACAGTAAATTAACCATGTAACAAGGTAAGAAATAAGCTAAAGGTCGGAAATTAGTAAGAATATCCCATAAGAAATCAGTGAGGTTTTCAAATCACAAGGAATCAGGGATTCAAATAATAAATCAGGAACCCTAACAAATTAAAATTATAGAGAATCATGGATTCGAACATGAATAACATCAATTAAAGGATATTAACATGAATTGAATAAATAACAGGCAAGAAGTCGGAAACCCTAGTAGTGAAATCATACGAAACTAGGGATTCATATGAATTACAGAGTGAACAGTGAGATAAATGGGAAAGCAAGAAAAAGCAAAGACATAGATGAATAACATAGGGTAAAATATCAGTGAATCATAAAACTCATGAAACGCAAACACATATGCAAACATATTATCATAGACAAATCAGGAACTTAGGGTTTAGGACTAGAAATTAGGGATTTCAACACAACTCATATAAGATAGAGAAACTTGAATGAATCCTTAAAACACAGTAGAGACCTCAGGATAATACTGAAAAGTCATGGAAAAATCGTTTAAGATGGGTCATGAAACCCTAGTTTGAAAACGGAAAGCCTTTTTTAAAGGAAATCGGAGAATCTTTGAGAAAAACAACTAAATAGCTCAAAACATACACAAATCTATCATAGATCTAAAAGAATCGGAAAGTTTTAAGAGTTAGGGTTTTACAGAAAACCTCAGAGAAGATGAGAGAGACCTCGAACAGCACTGGCTCGAGCCTCAGGGTCATAAACCTTACTCGGAATCAAGCTTTGGAGGCTTGAAGTGAATAAGGACACCAGGGGTGTAAGCAGACGAGTTCTTGCCCTTTGAGGGCCTTAGGGAGGACATCACCAGCATGGGAGAGTCATGAGAGGAAAGAGGACGAAGGCTTCAAGGTCTCCGACAAAGGGGTGGCCGGAGAAGATGAAGGAGTTCATCAGAACTGAAGAGACGGAAGTCTCCAGAAGAGACTAGAGAGAGAGAGAGAGATGAGAGTAGAGAGACGAGGGGTCGTGAGAGAATGAGGGGTCGGAGGGGGTAGTTGGGGTTTAATTATGGTAACAAATATTTGGGTCGTTAATCTAATTTGATCAACGGCTCAGATTGGTTTGAAATTGGGTCGGGTAAGGATTTGGGTTTTGGGCTGGGTAAATTGGGTTAAATAAACCAGGTGGGTTGGATTTAGATTTAGGCTATAATTTAAATAAATGTGGCTAATTGTTAAATATCCATTAAAATTAAATAAATAATTAATAAAACATATAATAATTATACAAAAAATGAAATTGAGGTTAAATAAGTACAATTAAGTTAATTAGCTAATATAAAAAATATAAAACGGCTAATCAGTGATTAAAATGATATAAAATATACGATTAGGCTATAATTGTAAAATTACTGTAATTATAATTAAATAATGCCAAAATTGGCTAATTTAGGAAAGAATTAAATCTTGACAGGACTAGAATAGTATATTGAGCTAAGAAATAATTTGAAATTACTTGTAATGCAATTTATGAATAGTTATTGAATATAAAACACTAAATAAATAGGAAAATAAATTGGTAAATTTTTTAAAAAATGCCAATTATTATGAAAAGTGGTTTTGAGGTATATATGCAAATTTAAAAAATAGTTTGAGAAAAAATTGGGTATCAACAGCTGCCCCTCTTTACCCGGGAAGGATGAAAGAGTTGTCGGGTAAAGATATGATGGCCAATTTTGACCGAGTAAAAATGGTTCGAGGGATTTGGGCCGCACCCTAGTTCTGAGCTGCCTACATATTCTTGGTTTTACAGGAATCAGGCCATATGTAGTTCAGGAGCCACCGGTGAAGTATACCGATGAAGTCTTACAAGGACGGACGCAAAGTGCAAGGTAAGGTGAACAAAATGGGTTACGGGGTAGTTAGGAGAACTGGAGCGGGACCGCTCCTGCCTGGATGATTGTTGCTAGCTGGATTACCTGCAAATGAATAACAAGCATACATCGTACGTAATTTAAACATGATGTAAATTCCCGTTGGACTATGAGTGTTTTCTTTGGACGGTTAAGGATGATGTCCTTAGACCATGATTTCCTGGGCCATGAATTTCTTGATGCAGGATTCGCAGGCCATGAAATGATGTTCTAGGGCCATGAAGATGGTGCCTCCGAACCATGATGCCTTTGAATAATGATATGCAAGTTGAAAAAAAGGGATCCTCAGGCCATGACGTGGTGTTCTCGGGCCATGAAGATGGTGCCTCCGAACGATGATGCCTTTGGATAGGTTGGCGATATTTCAGCCCATGAAAATGCAGTAGTATGATGCTAACAAGACAGAGCTTAGTCTTGCAAATAAAAGGGCAGAGCTTAGCCCAAAAGCAAAGCAAAATGATTAATGATAGAGACAGGGTTTGCTTTTGAAAAGTAAATGGAGACAGCGTTCAGTCTCAGAAAGCAGAAAGGTAGCCTTATGCAATATGCGAATGCAGATGGAGACAACGTTCAGTCTCGGAAGGCAGAAAGGTAGTCTTATGCAATATGCGAATGCAGATGGAGACAACGTTTAGTCTCGGAAGGCGGAAAGGTAGTCTTATGCAATATGCGAATGTAGATAGAGATAACGTTCAGTCTCGAAAGGCAGAAAGGTAGCCTTATGCAATATGCGAATGCAGATGGAGACAACGTTCAGTCTCGGAAGGCAGAAAGGTAGCCTTATGCAATATGCGAATGCAGATGGAGACAACATTCAGTCTCGGAAGGCAGAAAGGTAGCCTTATGCAATATGCGAATGCAGATGGAGACAACGTTCAGTCTCGGAAGGCAGAAAGGTAGCCTTATGCAATATGTGAATGCAGATGGAGACAACGTTCAGTCTCGGAAGGCAGAAAGGTAGCCTTATGCAATATACGAATGCAGATGGAGACAGCGTTCAGTCTTGAAAGGCAGAAAGTTAGCCTTATGCAATATGCAAATACAGATGGAGACAACGTTCAGTCTCGGAAGGCAGAAAGGTAGACTTATGCAATATGCGAATGCAGATGGAGACAGCGTTCAGTCTCGGAAAGTAGAAAGGTAGCCTTATGCAATATTTAAGGAAGGACAACAGAAATTCTTAGCTGGTGTTAAACTGCGGTAGAGCATTGTGATAATGAAGCATTGTTTGTGCTGATAATAAGTGTTGGCATGAAGAGTTTGAGGAACGATGTCTGTCCTTTGAGCGGATAATATATTTCGGGGCTTTTGCAATTTTGTGCTTGCATCCAAAGAAAGATCGTGAGTTTTGTAAAGGGGAAAGGTTAGTTCACATTCTTGTTGGCCCTGCTTGGCTCGTTTGCTTGATCATGATGATATTGTCTGTGTCATTGGGGTAACGTTCGCTAAACAAGTTGCTTCAGAAAAAAAAAATATGCATGATTTTTTTGTAAAAGTATAATATATAATCTAAAATAGTTTTAGATGAATCGACGACATGACACGGCTTGAGACATTGCGACCTCTCCTGCTGCGGAATTTTGAGGGTCCTCCTTAAAATTCTGCCCAAGTTTGTTGGGTGGGCGCCTCTGACTGCTGCTCGCACGGCGACTGGCTGAACTTTCTTCGGAATTTTGAGGGTCCTCCTCAAAATTTTGCCCCGGTTTCCAATTGCGGGGAAAAATAGATTTTTATTGAATTGTGACCGAACCCATAGTGCTGCCTATGTATCTCCTGTTAAACGGGAATCAGGCCAGGCGTAGTTCAAATTACATCACTGAGAAAGCATAAAGATTACACATAGTAACGCTTGACTGCATCTGAATTGATTGGTTTCGGCCAAGCTTCTCCGTCCATTTCTGCAAGTATGAGTGCTCCTCATGTCAGCACTCTATGAACCATGTACGGACCTTGCCAGTTGGGAGAGAACTTCCCCTTGGCTTCATCTTGATGTGGAAAGATTTTCTTTAACACCAGTTTGCCTGGTGTGGATCGTCTCGGCTTGACTTTCTTGTTGAAGGCCCTAACCATTCTGTTCTGATATAGTTGACCATGACACACTGCAATCATTCTCTTCTCGTCTATGAGGGCTAATTGCTCATAACAGATTCTTACCCATTCTACATCGTTGAGCTCAGCTTCCTAAATAATTCTTAGAGATGGAATCTCCACTTCGGCAGGAATTATAGCCTCTGTACCATAAACTAGCATATAGGGAGCTGCCCCTGTTGATGTGCGAAAAGTGGTGCGGTATCCCAATAAAGCGAATGATAACTTTTCATGCCACTGCTTGTGCCTTTCTATCATCTTTCTTAGTATCTTCTTGATGTTTTCTGAATCTCCCAGGTTGATGCTTTCAGTCTCGTCCAGGTTGGACTTAGGTCTGTTCTCAAAATTCTCAAGTTCTTTGACAATCGCGTCAGGTATGTCATCTTCGTCTGAATCAATGTTCATTTGTTGCGTTGTCTCATTGCATTTCACAGTCCTCGGTTCATCAAAACAAGTAATAGTAATATTGTATAAATAAAGTAATGAGAGAAAACAATAGCAATAAATATCGGATTCGTAAGAGAAATTTAGAAGATGCTTTGATGAATTGAATAACTGTTTTGAACATTGAAGATCTTATTGCAAAAATTGAAAAATGCAGGAAAAGAAAATCATTTAGTAAATAAAATAGTAAATAATGTTTGTTTTAGCCTTGCTACCCCGAGGCTTTTCGGGCTTTGGTTAGTCTTGATAGACCAGTTCTTA
>ML414643.1:0-34296 GCA_005239525.1 Nicotiana knightiana | reverse complement strand
ACCCCAGGATTATATTTGCAACGCCCGCTTAGTCTTCTACAAGACATAGTTGAGCATGATCACCGACCCAGTCCAATCGATGATTGGCCAAGCCTTTGTTCAAAACGACATAGTTTCATGATGAAACTATGTAACGACCCGACCGATCGTTTTGCATATTAGGACCCCGTTCCCCTAAATGAGACTTCTTGTAGCGGCTTATTTTGATTTATGACCTGTGGGGTCGGTTCGGAATTCAGAACTGTATAGAGTGCTATAGGGACACTTGGTTCCTTAAGGTTGGCCCTTTTGGCCAAATTTGACTTCGGTAAAAATTTTTAGTAAACAACCTTGGAATCGAGTTCCGACAGTTCCAGTAGCTTTTTATGATGATTTCGGACTTGGGCGTATGTTCGTAATGGGTTTTTGATGATCCGAGAGCGTTTCAGCTCCCAATATAGAAATAGGAATTTCCCTGAGTTTGAAATTTGGTTTGGAACGTGTTTTTGTTTTATTGATGTCCGAATAGAATTTTGAGACCGAGAATAGTTCCGTTATGTAATTTAGGGCTTGCCTGCAAAATTTGGTGTCATTCCGACTAGTGTAGGTCGGTCCGGCGCATCGTTATAGAATCCAAGAACTTGAAATTCTTAAGTTATGATTTTAGGGGTTTTTGGTAGGTGATTTTGAGTTTTAGCGTTGTTTTGAGTGTTCCGAAGGTTTGAGCGAGTCCATATTATGATTTGGGGCTTGCTGGAAGATTTGGACGAGGGCTCAGGTGGGCCCAAGGGCCTCCCGAGAACCCAACGGGGCTAAAAACCAGCTAAAATAGCTGCTGGTGCACCTATTCTGGTGTGACCGCAGGTGTGGTTGCCCAATCGCAGGTGCGAGACCGCTCCTGCAGTCCCAAGCATCGCAGGTGCGACCCCAGGTAAGGTCCCCGTTTCTCGTAAGTGCGAACAAAGGTCTGTAGGAGCGGAATCGCTGGTGTGGTCATCCCTCCGCAGGTGCGACCCCAGCCCTACTCGCCCAGTTCCATAGGTGCGAGCCCCAACACACAAGCACGAGACCGCATGTGCGGTCCTCAAGCCACAAGTGCGGAACCCCTGTAGGCCGAGCAGTGTGTTTCCTTTAAAACACGAGATTTCACCCCCTTTCTTTCATTTTCCACCACCATTGGAGACTTGGGAGCTTGGGGAAAGAGGTTCCACGACCTATCTACTAAAGAGGTAAGTAAATTCCACTCTAACACTAGTTTCAAACATGAATTACTAGTTAAACTCCCTACTAAATCATTGAAAAATCAAGAGCTGGGTAGTAAATTTAGGATTTTTGAGAAATTGGTAAATTACCTATCTATTGCTATGAATTCAAGTAGAAACCTCATAATAACGATCCTTAGGCTATGGGTGAGTGATTCCTTCGAGATTTTTTGGAATTCGAGTGTGCGGTCCCGGGGTTGATTTGGGAATTCTTCAAGAATGTTGAATTATTTAATAAATAGGATAATTCCCCTACCTTGAGCTTTTATTGATATAATTGTACCATATTTTGCTAGTTGCAAGTCCTCGGGTGTAGAGTTTGGAGCTCAGGCGCATCCTTGGTCCGAGGGGTAGATTCGACACGAGGTGAGTCTCCTTTCTAACCTTGTAAGAGGGAATTGTCCCCGTAGGTGTTCTATATGCTGTGTGTATTTGCTTTGGGGGCTACGTGTGTACAATGTGACGAGAGTCCGTACGTAGTGACTATTATGCTGGGTCGGGTAGTTTTAGGGCCCACATGCATGTTTTATTTGACGTATATATACCCTTAGCGTACCTTGAGTTGCTTATTATCATTGAATTAGTGTAGAAATGGGGAAAGTTGCATTTGAATTCCTAGTTGAATAATCCTTGTTATAAGTATAGCCCCTACTGAGCTCATTGATAAATTCGGTATGTATATGTATATATGAGAGTCTGCACTTGAGTCGCAGGTATGATTCGCGATCGAGGGAAGCTTTATGATATTCGGTATAAGTGTGTCAGCACTTGAATCGCAGGTATGATTCGCGATCGAGGGAAGCTTTATGATATTCGGTATAAGTGTGTCAGCACTCGAATCGTAGGTATGATTCATGGTCGAGGGAAGCTTTATGATATTCAGTATAAGTGTGTCAGCACTTGAATCGCAGGTATGATTCGCGATCGAGGGAAGATTTATGCTAATTTGGTATAAATGTGTTAGCACCCGAGTCGCAGGTATGATTCACGAACGGGGGAAGCTTTACGACTATTTAGTGATTAGATATTTCTTTAAATCCGGCCGGTTGTCTTATCCTTGTGTGCGCATGACTATTTGGTACTGTTTTATTGATATTGGCTTGACATGTAATTGGGAAAAAGGAAAGTGTACATTGTTGTTTATTCTCAGCAGTTACTTGGATTTCTGTACTTGATACGTATTTGCTGCTCACTGTCATACATGTTTATTGTACTTCATCATATCCTGTCATATATTATATTGTTGTACCCTAGTGAATGTCAAGTCAACCTCTCGTCACTACTTCTTCGAGATTAGACAGGATATTCACTGGGTACATATTTATTTATGTACTCATGCTGCACTTATGTACTTAACTGTACAGGTTCTGAGGCTAGTGCATCTTTTAATCAGACCGGAGCTAGATATTGACTGTAGCGGAACTGACTTCACGGTGAGCTGCTTCTCCTGACGATCCTCAGCAGCGCCTTGGAGTTCTTTTTCTTATTTTCCCATCTACTTATTTCTGACAGTGGGATTGTATATACATAATCTGTCTTTAGTACATCCACTTAGATTGCACGTGATACTCGTGACACTAGTTCCTAGCACACACGTGGTAGTTGTTTGGGGATTTTAGGATGTATATTTATGTATACTTGCATGTTGGCTCACGCGTATTTATTGTTACTTTTGGATCTGAAACTGGGTTATTGTCTTTTGATTTCACATTTTAACTTGTTAAATTCAGTAAATGGTAAATTATTTAATCGAAATAAAAATGAATACTTAGCGAAATTTGTGTTGGCTTGCCTAACCCTGCCGTTGGGCGCCATCACGACCTGAGTTAGGATTTGGGTCGTGACAACGTGGTATCAGAGCTTTAGGTTCACGTAAGTCTCACGAGTCATGGGCAAACGCAGTAGAGTCTTGCGGATCGGTACAGAGACGTCTGTACTTATCTTCAGGAGGCTACAGGGTGTTAATCTTCTCTCACAGTTGGTGAGGACGCACATATCTGATGCTCCTGATCCGGGAGATGCTGCTATCCCCGTCGCCCGAGGTAGTGGTAGAGGCAGGGGAAGGGCACCGACCCTAGGTAGGGGACGAGGGTGTCCCAGAGCTATTCCAGTTGCACCACAAGAGGATCCTATCATAGAGGAGCAGGACGAGGTGCCTCCAGTAGATCCTACTCCAACGGACTTCAGGACAGTGCCAGGCTTCCAGGAGGTTATGGGCCGTATGATGAGATTCATGGACACCATGTCCCAGGTTGGTTTATTTCCAGCAGATCCTACCACTTCACAGGCGGGAGGGGGAGTCCAGACCCCTACCGCCCAGGCCGCAGGACAGGCAGCATTAGCACATCATACCCCGGGTACACCGCCCGTGGGTGGTACCCAGCCTGTAGTAGCAGCATCGGAGCCCAGACTAGCTGCGGATAGAAATCAACAGAAGATGTTAGACAGATGGACTCGATTACGCCCTCCAGTCTTGGGGGGTGAGTGAGGTGAGGATGCCCAGGAATTCATTGATAGGTGCAGGGATAGACTGCACAACATGGGAATCCTAGCGTCCCATGGAGTAGATTTCACCACATTCAAGTTAGAGGGCAGAGCTCGCAGGCGGTGGCAGTCTTATATTCTCAGCAGGCCAGCAGATTCTCCTACTGTCACTTGGGAGCAGTTCACACAGATGTTCTTGGACAGATATATTCCACCCTCTGAGAGGGAAGAGCTGTGGGGTCAGTTTGAGCGGTTAGAGCATGGGCAGATCTTCTTGACAGATTATGAGGCCAGATTTTCAGAGCTGTCACGCCATGCACTTATGATATTACCCACCGATGCTGAGAGAGCGCAGAGGTTTGTAGCAGGGTTGCATCTAGGTATTAGATCCACCATGGCTCGAGAGGTGGAGATGGTTACTCCTTATCATCTCGTTGTGGAGATTGCTCGCAGGATCGAGGGTTGTCGGTCGAGGAGCAGGGAGCAGGGTCAGCAGAATAAGAGGGCTAGGTTCTCAGGAGATTTCAGGGATGCCCCGGCTAGGAGCAGAGGTCAATTTGGGGGTGGTCAGCCCAGCAGGCCTTCTTACTCAACACCTTCACTACCTCCCCGAGGTGTTCCAGTTAGGCCCTACTTCAGTGCCATGCCAGAGCACTCCTACCGTCCTCTAGCTATTCAGAGTTCTCCTAGTGGTTACTCCAGTTGCCAGAGATCCTCCAATTCTTCTTTCAGTGCTATGCCAAAGGGTTCACATCGCTTTCCGACCATTCAGGATTCTTCTTATTTGGGACAGTAGGATATGCCACCTGTGAGATGTTACAAGTGCGGGGATCTGGGCCATGTGAGGAGGGCTTGTCCCAGGTTTCAGGGTAAGACAGTGTAGTAGGGTTATCAGCCTATTAGTTTAGCACCAGCAGTCCGGCCACATAGGGGTGGAAGACAGGTCAGTAGGGGTCGTCCTATAGGGGGATTCCAGTCAAGAGGGGGTCAGTCAGCTCCTGCTCACTCCAGTGGGGCTCAATCTTCAGGTGCTCCAGCCAGATTCTATGCTATTCTGGCCAGATCATATGTAGTGGCCTTAGACGTCGTGATCACATGTATTATCTCAGTATGTGGTAGAGAGGCTTCAGTATTGTTTGATCCAGGATCCACTTATTCATATGTTTCAGCCCTATTTGCTCCTTTTCTGGATGTTTCTCGTGAGTCCTTGGGATCTCCTATATATGTGTCCACTCCTATGGGCAATTCTATGGTGGTAGATCGGGTTTATCAGTATTGTGTGATCACCTTCTGTGGGTTCGAAAATAGAGCTAACCTTTTATTGCTCGACATGGTTGATTTTGAGGTTATTCTAGGCTTGGATTGGCTATCTCCTTATCATGCCGTGCTTGATTGCCATGCCAAGACAGTTACTTTAGCCATGCCCGAGTCACCTAGGCTGGAGTGGAGGGGTTCTTCAGTTAGTGCAGCCAGCCGGGTTATTTCATTCATGAAGGCTCGACATATGGTCGAGAAGGGTTGTCTGTCCTATCTTGCTTATGTGCGGGACACCATCGTCGAGTCCCCGACTATCGATTCGGTGCCAGTTGTCTGCGAGTTTGCTGATGTATTTCCTTCAAACCTCCCAGGAATGCCTCTAGATTGAGATATTGATTTCTGTATTGAGTTAACTCCGGATACTCAGCCTATATCTATTCCTCCGTAATGTATGGCTCCTAAGGAGTTGAAGGAGTAGCTTGAGGAGTTATTAGCTAAGGGTTTTATCAGGCCGAGTGTATCACCATGAGGTGCTACAGTTCTATTTGTGAAGAAGAAGGATGGGTCTATGCGGATGTGTATTGACTACTGTCAGTTGAATAGGGTGACCATTAAGAACAAGTATCCTCTACCGCGCATCGATGATTTGTTTGACCAGTTGCAGGGTACTCGCATGTTTTCTAAGATTTATTTGAGGTCAGGTTATCATCAGTTGAAGATTCGGGCCTCAGATGTTTCGAGGACTGCATTTCGTACCAGATATGGCCATTACGAGTTCCTAGTGATGTCCTCTGTCCTGACTAATGCCCTAACAACATTCAAGGATTTGATGAATAGGGTGTTCAGGCCGTATATTTATTCCTTCGTCATTGTCTTCATTGATGACATTTTGATCTATTCGCGGAGCCTGGGTGAGCATGAGAAGCATTTGAGAGAGGTGCTTCAGACCTTGCGAGAGCAGAAGTTATATGCTAAGTTCTCCAAGTGTGGGTTATGGTTAGAGTCTGTGGCATTTCTGGGGCATGTGGTATCCGGAGAGGGTATCAGGTTGATCCTCAGAAGATTGAAGTAGTTCAGAGTTGGCCGCTTCCCAATTTAACTACAGAGATTAGGAGCTTTCTGGGTCTAGCAGGTTATTATCGCCGATTCGTGGAGGGGTTCTCTTCTTTTGCAGCTCCATTGACTAGGTTGACTCAGAAGAATTCCCCATTTCAGTGGTCCGACGAGTGTGAGACGATCTTTCAGAAGATCAAGTCGGCATTGACCTCAGCACCAGTTCTGACATTGCCTTACGATTCTGGATGTATATTATGTATTGCGACGCTTCACGCGTCGGGTTAGGATGTGTGTTGATGCAGGATAGGAGAGTTATTGCTTATGCTTTGCATCAGCTGAAGGTTCATGAGAAGAATTACCCTGTGCACGACTTAGAGTTGGCGGTGATTGTTCATGCTCTGAAGATTTGGAGGCACTACTTGTATGGTGTGTCCTGTGAGGTTTATACCAATCACCGTAGTTTGCAGCACTTGTTCAAGCAGAGGGATCTTAATTTGAGGCAGCGCAGATGGCTTGAGTTGTTGAAGTACTATGATATCACCATTCTCTATCATCCGGGCAAGGCAAATGTGGTAGCAGATGCCTTGAGCACAAAGGCAGTGAGTATGGGTAGCTTGGACTTCATTGTGACAGAGGAGAGACCTCTAGCCTTGGACATTCAGTTCTTGGCTAATCGCCTAGTGAGGTTATATCTTTCAGAGCCTCGTCAAGTTCTTGCGTGTGTGGTTGCTCAGTCTTTGTTATTGGGAGAGATCAGGGCTCGACAGTTTGATGATCCATGCTTAGCAGAGCTTTAGGATTCAGTGGTCCAGGGTAGGGCCAAGGAGATTACTATGGGCGAGGATGGTGTTCTGAGACTTCAAGGTCGTGTATGTGTTCCTAATGTTGATGGCCTGAGGGAGAGGATTCTAGCAGAGGCAAACAGTTCCCGGTATTCTGTTCATCCTGGTGATACGAAGATGCATCGTGATTTGAAGCAGCATTTCTGGTGGAGGCGGATGAAGAAGTACATTGTGGAGTATGTGGCCAGGTGCCTTAATTGCCAGCAGGTTAAATATGAGCATTAGAGGCCAGGAGGTCTTTTTCAGTAGATGCCCATTCCGGAGTGGAAATGGGAGTGCATCACTATGGACTTTGTGGTTGGGTTGCCTCGAACTTTGTGAAAAGTGGACGCGGTTGGGTCATTGTGGATAGATTGACCAAATCGTCGCATTTTATTCCTATGGCTACTACTTATACTTCTGAGAGGCTAGCCCAAATCTACATTCGGGAGATAGCCCGGTTGCACGATGTGCCGGTGTCCATTATATCGGATCGAGGTCCTTAGTTGACCTCGCACTTCTGGAGAGCATTGCACAGTGGGATGGGCACTCAGATAGATCTCAACACAACATTTCACCCTTAGACTAATGGCCAGTCGTAGCGTACAATTCAGATATTGGAGGACATGCTCAGGGCTTGTGTGATTGATCTTGGGGGTCAGTGGGACCAGTTCTTGCCTTTGGCCGAGTTTGCGTACAATAACAGTTCTCAGTGCAGCATCGAGATGACTTCATTTGAGGCTTTGTATGGTCGACGGTGCCGTTCTCCTATCGGGTGGTTTGAGCCTGGTGAGGCTAAGTTATATGTCACGGATCTTGTGAGAGATTCTCTGGAGAGGGTGAAGTTAATTCAGGAGAGGCTCCCCACATCGCAGTCCAGACAAAAGAGTTATGCGGATCAGAGGGCGCATGATGTAGCATTTATGGAGGGAGATAAGGTCTTGCTGAAGGTCTCACCTATGAAGGGCATTATGAGATTCCGGAAGAAGGGCAAGCTGAGCCCAATGTTTATAGGTCCTTTCATGTATCCATGCTCCGGAGATATCATGCCGACTTTTCTCACGTGGTTGATTTCAGCACTATTCAGTTAGATGAGAAGTTGAGCTACAAGGAGGAGCCAATTGCTATTATTGATAAGTAGGATCGCCAATTGAGATCCAAGAGAATTTCTGGCTTGAAGGTCCAGTGGAGGGGCCAACCAGTTCAGGAGGAGACTTGGGAATCCAAGGGGAACATGCAGAGCAGATATCCACATCTTTTCAGCACTTCAAGTACGATTCTAGACCCGTTCGAGGACAAACATTTGTTTAAGAGGGGGAGGGTGTAATGACCCGACCAGTCATTTTGCGTATTAGGACCCCGTTCCCTTAAATGAGACTTCCAGTAGCGGCTTATTTTGATTTATGACCTGGGGGGTCGGGTGGTTCGGGATTCGAAAGTGTATAGAGTGCTATAGGGACACTTGGTTCCTTAAGGTTGGCCCTTTTGGCCAAATTTGACTTCAATCAACATTTTCAGTAAACGACCTCAAAATCAAGTTTCGACAGTTCCAGTAGCTTCGGGTGATGATTTCGGACTTGGGCGTATGTTCGGAATGCGTTTTCGATGACCCGAAAGCATTTCGGCGCCCAATATAGAAATAGCAATTTCCTTGAGTTTGAAATTTGGTTTGGAACGTGTTTTTGTGTTATCGAGGTCCGAATGGAATTCTGAGATCGGGAATAGTTCCGTTATGTGATTTATGATTTGCCTACAAAATTTGGTGTCATTTCGACTAGTGTAGGTCGGTCCGGCGCATCGTTATAGAATCCAAGAACTTGAAATTCTTAAGTTATGATTTTAAGGGTTTTTGGTAGGTGATTTTGAGTTTTAGCGTTGTTTTGAGTGTTCCGAAGGCTCGAGCAAGTCTTTATTATGACTTGGGACTTGTTGGTAGATTTGGACGAGGGCTCGGGTGGGCCCAGGGGCCTCCCGGGCACCCAACGAGGCTAAAAGCCAGCTAAAGTAGCTGTTGGTGCACTTGTTTTGGTGTGACTCAGGTGCGGTTGCCCAGTCGCAGGTGCGGGACCACTCTTGCGGTCCTAAGCATCGCAGGTGCGACCCCAGGTGAGGTCCCCCTTTCTCGCAGGTGCGGACAAAGGTCCGCAGGAGCAGAACCGCTGGTGTGGTCATCCCTCCGCAGGTGCGACCCCAGGTGAGGTCCCCCTTTCTCGCAGGTGCGGACAAAGGTCCGCAGGAGCAGAACCGCTGGTGTGGTCATCCCTCCGCAGGTGCGACCCCAGCCCCATTCGCCCAGTTCCGCAAGTGGGAGACCCGGCTCACAGGCGCGAGATTGCAGGTGCGGTCCTCGAGCCGCAGGTGCGGAACCCCTGTAGGCTAGGCAGTGTGTTTCCTTTAAAACACGGGATTTTACCCTCTTTCCTTCATTTTCCACCACCATTAAAGACTTGGGAGCTTGGGGAAAGAGGTTCCACGACCTATCGACTAAAGAGGTAAGTAAATTCCACTCTAACACTAGTTTTAAACATGAATTACTAGTTAAACTCCCTACTAAATCATTGAAAAATCAAGAGTTGGGTAGTAAATTTAGGGTTTTTGAGAAATTGGTGAATTACCCATCTATTTCTATGAATTCAAGTAGAAACCTCATAATAACAATCCTTAGGCTATGGGTGGGTGATTCCTTCGAGAGTTTTCGGTATTTGAGCGTGCGGGCTCGGGGTTGAATTTTGGAATTCTCTAAGAATGTTGAATTATTGAATAAATAGGATAATTCCCCTACCTTGAGATTTTATTGATATAATTGTACCATATTTGGCTAGTTGCGAGTCCTCGGGTGTAGAGTTTGGAGCTCGAGCGCATCATTGGTCCGAGGGATAGATTCGACACGAGGTGAGTCTCCTTTCTAACCTTGTAAGAGGGAATTGTCCCTGTAGGTGTTCTATATGTTGTGTGTATTTGCTCTAGGGGCTACGTGCGTACAAAGTGATGAGAGTCCGTACGTTGTGACTATTATGCTGGGTCGGGTAGTTTTAGGGCCCACATGCATATTTTATGTGACGTATATGTACCCTTAGCGTACTTTGAGTTGCTTATTATCATTGAATTAGTGTAGAAATGGGGAAAGTTGCATTTGAATTCCCAGTTGAATAATCCTTGTTACAAGTATAGCCCTACTGAGCTTATTGATAAATTTGGTATGTATATCTATATATGAGAGTTAGCACTCGAGTCGCAGGTATGATTCGCGATCGAGGGAAGCTTTATGATATTCGGTATAAGTGTGTCAGCACTCAAATCGGAGGTATGATTCGCGGTCGAGGGAATATTTATGATATTCAGTATCAGTGTGTTAGCACTCGAATAGCAGGTA
This sequence comes from Nicotiana knightiana, assembly GCA_005239525.1. Classification (NCBI taxonomy): domain Eukaryota; kingdom Viridiplantae; phylum Streptophyta; class Magnoliopsida; order Solanales; family Solanaceae; genus Nicotiana; species Nicotiana knightiana. The sequence goes on along the minus strand of ML414643.1, from coordinate 24,064 downwards.
TGATTCGCGATCGAGGTAAGCTTTATGGTAATTTGGTATAAATGTGTCAGCACCTGAGTCCCAGGTATGATTCTCGAGCGGGGGACGCTTTACGACTATTCAGTGATTAGATATTCCTTCGACTCTTTCCAGTTGTCTTATCCTTGTGTGCGCATGACTATTTGCTATTGTTTTATTGATATTGGCTTGACATGTAATTGGGAAAAAGGAAAGTGTACATTGTTGTTTATTCTCAGCAGTTACTTGGATTTCTGTACTTGATACGTATTTGCTGCTCACTGTCATACATGTTTACTGTACTTCATCATATCCTGTCATATATTATATTGTTAGACCCTAGTGAGTGTCAAGTCAACCTCTCGTCACTATTTCTTCGAGATTAGACGGGATACTCGCTGGGTACATATTTATTTATGTATTCATGCTGCACTTCTGTACTTAACTGTACATGTTCTGAGGCTGGTGCATCTGGTTATTAGACCGGAGCTAGATATTGACTGTAGCGGATCTGACTTCACGGTGAGCTGCTTCTCCTGATGATCCTCAACAGCGCCTTGGAGTTCTTTTTCTTATTTTCCCGTCTACTTATTTCGGACAGTGGGATTGTATATACATATTCTGTCTTTAGTACAACCACTTAGATTTCCCGTGATACTCGTGACACTAGTTCCTGACACACACGTGGTAGTTGTTTGGGGATTTTGGGCTGTATATTTAGGTATACTTGCATGTTGGCTCACGCGTCTTTATGATTACTTTTGGATCTGAAACTGGGTTATTGTCTTTTGATGTCACATTTTAACTTGTTAAATTCGGTAAATGGTAAATTATTTAATCGAAATAAAAATGAACACTTAGCGAAATTTGTGTTGGCTTTCCTAACCCCGCTGTTGGGCGCCATCACGACGTGAGTTAGGATTTGGGTCGTGACAAACTACATCGTTTTATTAAGTAAAACCAAGACTCAATCTTACCCATCCATTCCCACTTGATCCAACGGCTCAAGATTAATCTCCCACTCAGGTATTTAAACCCCTAATTCCCGAAAATTTTGCCTATTTCCCTTTTTCTCTCTTCTCACTCTCTTCTCTCTGCCTCAAGACCTAGCCGCCGCCACCTAACTCCACCGGCGACCATCGTCCAAACCACCCCAAAAGTTTACCATCTCTTCCTCTCAACCTCCTCTCCATGAATTCGAACCCCAAATCCCCATAACCTCTCTCAATCTCCGCAAATCTACCAATTTTGAAACCCTAGCTCACTTTATTTTGTAAATTCATCGAGTTTAGACCTCTCCTTCATAAAATACTTACATAGGCATGTAGAGCTCCACATGATATATCATCCTATGTTGGTTTCACCCCAAAACTCCGACCAAAATCCGGCCAAATTCTGGCAACCCTCACCACTGCTGCAACCGCCGAAGAACGTCACTGGCCATTTGTTTGTAGACTATTCCCGACCAAAAATGCCCGTTTATCTCTAGCACAATGCTAGAATTTATTGGTTTCGGCATGAGCTAGAAAGAAACACCCTTTTCAAGGTCGTACAACCACCACTTGGCATCCTCGGCATCGTCTCATTGCTAGATTCGACGTTGAACATCCCGGAGTTTTGTATAAGCTCTCACCCTAATCTTTTCCCCCTTTTTTTTCGTAATTTCTGTTTTACTTTTCATTAAGTTTAGGTTTAGTTTAATTTTCTGTTTTCATTTGTTTGTTAATCTGTGATTGTTAGTTCGTGTTAGCTTAGATCATCAATATTAGTCGTTACTTAATACTTTCGAATCATGTATTAGTTAGTCGTTTACTTTGCCATTATGTTTTGTTTAGTCAATCGGTTTTGTTGATCACTTTTGAAATCCGATTAGCTATTTGTAATTGGCGAAGTTCATTGATATTCTGGTTTTGCGATTGATTTTGGTAATTTCCTTTAGTTAAAAATCTGTTAGTGATCGTTACTTCGTGTTTAGTCTCGTTTTTGATTTCGTATTTCAGTCAACTCGATAGCTGTTTCATTATCAACATGTATTCTATGTTGCCTTAGTTGTTAAGTTCCAATTTTATGTTTATTATTTCTAATTTTTCAACGTTTAAGCTAATTATTTTAAGGCCTTAACTACATGTGTTTGTTTGTTTGTAGTCATTAGCTTCTTTGTTAGTTTAATGGTTCAACTCTAGTTATCTGATTTTGCACTTTCTAGTTTGAAGCAATAGTTTAGTTTGGTATTGGATTGTGAGGGTAGTAGAAGGTACTTGAGTGTAGGACCTTTGTTTGGTTGCTTTTATTGTTGAGGACTGTTTTGGAGTACAATACTCCAAAATTCTGTTCACAATTGGTAAGAAAAACTGTTCATTGGCAAAAATTCTAGTTTTGGACAGATATTTAGTCAAAATTCATCATTTTGGGCAGATTTTTTGCTAAATAAAATCTTTCTTAAAGTCTTTTCTTCTCATATATAAAAGAGGATTTCTTCACTCTATCATACATCTGCTACGCATTTTTACACACTAAAAAAAATACAATTTTAGAAGGAAAAATCAGCAGTTGAACAAAAAGAAAGCAAGCTCAAATTGTGAGTGTCATGAGTGCTTATTAGAGTGAAAACTCTTTTCAAAGAGAATAAGTCTTTTAGAGTTGATTCTGGGCTTCTTCTCTAAGGTTTTGGGGCTGTTTGGATACGAATTTGCTGTTGTTTTCACTCATTTTCATTGTTATTTTTCTGCTACTTTGTTGCTATTTCTGCTCATCTCACTGCTGTCTTTTTATTCTGCGAACCAGGTAATTCTTACGTCTTTGTATTGCAGATTTTTGATAGTAATAAGAAGATTCAAACTTGTCCGGATAGCTGAAGCATGTTGTACTTGGTCTTTGCTTAAGAATAAATGTTGTACCTACGTATAAAAATATGTAAATATGCAATAGTTTTAGCTTTTAGAAGATAACTCTCTACTTATTGTTGTCTAGTTGTTGAAATGCCCATTTCTCACCTTGTTTCACTTAAAAGTCTTTAATTTATTTTAGGTTAGCATGCTGTAGATGTGAATCTAATTTCTTTGGTTTACTATGTTGACACCGTTATTAGCTTGCTTTGGCTTCTCCTTGCTTAGTTAATTTGTTATTCTTCCCTGAAGTTATTCTCCAAAATATAAAAAAATATATTTATCTTAGTTTTAATAGAATCTTTGTCTCGTTTATTAGTGTTAGATTTCAGTGAGCTTTTATCATGTTTCGGTTACTTCATTTATTGAGGTGAATTGTTATTAACATCAAACTTGGTCAATTTCATGGTTAAGTTGAAATAAAGATTGTTTTGTGGGACTTAAAAAAGATATTTGGGGTTTAACTGATGTAGGCTTCAATAATACACACACACACACACACACACACTGATTTGGCCCATTATCCATAAGCTGAATTTTTTTTCTTAATCAATAAACCAGCCCTTTTTTTACAAACAAATAAGTGGCCTAATGTCATGGAATTCCAATAAGCATAATCCTAGCAAGTTCAAGCTATATGTTGGTTAAATAAATTTAATAGTAGTATATCCTTTCCTCTAGAATAATTAATTAAATAGTCTAATATTTTTTTTAATTAATTAACTTAAACGTTATGCAATTAGTAGGAGCACTTTAACTCACGGAATCGCTTGCGTAGTGTGATATTTAACATTCAATAAATTAATTCAATAACCTCATACCATACTCATTAGTTTCTAGCTAATTTTTTAGTTTAGTTAATTCTTTGTCAAAATTGCGATTCGCTTGCGTAGCGTGATAGTTCACTTTTAAATTTTCAAGGGCTAATTTTCTCAACTGTATAATTTTTCATAGTATTACAAATAACTGATTGTTATGATTTCGATTCGCTTGCGAGGCGCAATTATGAAAAGTTAATTAATTTTGTTATTCGATCACGCATTCGCTTGCGTAGCGTGGTTATGACAACGTAATATTATCCAAAATATTTTTTTTAGTTAATATAATAATCAAGAAGTAAGAGCGGATAGGTAAAACATAAAGTCATATAAATCACAGTTTGTCCATAATTAATTAAAGCCCTGTTTAAGTCAACAAAGCGACCGTGCTAGAACCACGGGACTCTGGGACTGCCTTACACCTTCTCCCCGATCAACAGAATTCCTTACCCGAATTTTATTTTCGCGGACCGATAAAATAGAGTCAAACTTTCCTTTGACTAGGGATTCAAATAAAAAGGTGACTTGGAACATTGGAAAAAATAAAATCCAAGTGGCGAATCTGTAAATAAAATAATCCCTACTCAAGTTTGTCACTTTAATTGGAAAAACTCTTTAACCCACAACAATACATTAACACACATATCTTCTAGGGGTTAGAAAAAGGGTGTGACAGCTCTGGCGACTCTGTTGGAGAAAACCAGAATTCGAGCTTGTACATGTTGACTTTTTATTTGCCTTTATCAATTTTGTAGATATTGTGATTTATTTGTGCCTAATGTGCTACTTCTTCGCTTTTTACGGCTTTGATATTGTTGAACTGTACATATAAATTGTCTTCTCACGCACCCCCTATGAGTCTTCTTGAAATTAAAAATCTGGCATTTGCTTGACATAGCCCGCTTTCTTTGAGATAGTTGAGGTGCTTGTCACCCGGTGAGGATTTTAGTCACATGTTTTAGGCGGGGGGCACCACCAGTTAAGCCGGAAAGCAATGCTACCGGTATACTGACCCTCCTCGGCTCGAGTTGTCCGCTCAAGTAAGCCAGCCTAGATACATTCTCCACTAGGATTTAAACCTAGACGAACAAACCTCATGCCGGATATCCCTAGTAGGTTCGCTTTGTTTGCATCACATGCATTTAACTTAGCGAAACTCGACACAGGGGTCGGGTCCGTATAAGAAAGGTATCCTCTTTGTTACATCATTTGGAAGGCTTGCTTGCATTGTTGACCGGCTTTAGAAAATAGTTGAGCGGAATTATAAAAAAGAAAAAATATCATTCTCCTAGTTTAGTATAAATAATACTTTTTTTTTACTAAGATTTATTTTTTTATTCTGGCGTGAGGTGTAAAGATAAATTTTCGTAATAATCAAAAGAGAAAAATACTTATTTCACCAAACTACGCGGGTTTGATTCTCACCGGATGCCAGATACGTAGGCAACCTTTATGTCACGACCCAATTTCGGAGTCGTGATGGCACCTGTCGTGGAACCAGGCAAGCGTCCCTTTTTAACTAAGATAAATTCAATTTCCAGTAACAATGCGATTTTTAAACGAATTTATTAATAAACTAGGAATCTGAAGTTAAAACAATATTTGAAGAACTAAATTTAAAACCTCCAACCCCGGATCCGGTGTCACTCAGTCATGAGCTACTATAACATAAAGTAAAGAAAAGAGGAAATGGACAACATTGTCTCAAAATAAATGCAATAGGTGGAATAAAGAAAGAGAAGACGAGGTCGCGATCGCCAGCTGCTACCTCGACAACTCCAATGAAAACGCTGGTCACTGCTCAATAACCACTATCGGGTCCCGGTGTACCTGGATCTGCACACAAGGTGCAGGGGGTAACGTGAGTACAACAACCCAGAAGTAACGAACCCAAACTATGGGCTGAGAGTGACGGACAAAACCTCAATTATGTTACAATAAATAATATACAAAATTTAGACATGCTAACAGTTATCAGGATGAGTAAATATGCCAAGTATACCAGTATACTCTACATGCCATCATAAAATATATGTGCGAACCCAGTATGGATATGCACATAGTGCTCACAGCTCTCCCACAAAAGTCCACTCAGTACTATATATGGCTCTTAGGCCCAGGGAAGTTCCATCCCGGAATATGCATAAACACCGGTGACCATGGTCACTCTGTACTGAGGAAAAAGGCCAGTCCAGCCCCCACGGAGAAAATCCATCTCCGAAATACAACACTCGGACAATTTCCATATCCAGGGAAGATCCATCCCTCTCAAAACATCAGCTTCAGACAAGATCCGTGCCCAGGGAAGATCCATCCCTCATCACTGCGGACAAGATCCATGCCCAGGGAAGATCCATCCCTCATCACTGCGCTCATTGGGGGGTGTGAAGACTCCGGAAGGGCCCTAGAGACCCAAGCACCATATCAAGCCAACGAAGGTATGATTTAAATATCATTGCAGTGTGCAGTCCATTCTCATAACTGTCTCAATAACAGGCTCTCGGCCTCACTCAGTCATTACTCTTCAGTCTCACTAACATGGATCACAAATGCATCCATCAGCCCTAAACAATGATAAATATGCATGTAATTAACAATACTGAGGCTGAGATATGAAATGATATGCTATAACAGGACTGAGTATATGACATCAAATAATCATGACACGAGACAACAATATACACTCGGGTCTCAGCATTTCCGGCGTGAAGCCTAGCATGCATACTTAACATGATTTCTAACATGTTCATAATTACCACATTAATAGATGCACAAATATCATCATGGAATAATCACTAAGCAGGGCCATGGGATAAGCCAGGCCACAAATACCCGGTGCACGCCCTCACGCCCGTCACTTGGCATGTGCGTCACCTCAACAATAGTCATAAATCATTTAGCTCGGGGTTTCGAACCCTCAGAACCAAGTTTGGAAACGTTACTTACCTCAAAACCGGCTAAAATACTATTCTGCAGTGCCTTTGCCTCTAAATCCGGCCTCTGAGTGCTCCAAATCTACCATGTTCATATTTTTATTATCAAATTATGCTTAAGGAATGAATTCCAACTGAAAAGTACCAATTTTAGCTCAAAACCCGAATTTAGTCAAAACCTGACCCCCGAGCCCGCATCCGGAAACTCACAAATTTTTATATTAAACTGTTCTTCATCATCTCACGAGTCCGTACATATAAAGAACACTAAAATCGGAGTTTGTTTGACCCCTCAAATCGACCCTTAAATGTCTCATAATCTCAAGCCCAAAAATCTAATTTTTCTACTGATTTACCATTAATTTACACTGGTTTTATGTTCTATAATCATCCATGATCGAGTTTTAATAATCAAAATACTTAACTCTATGAAGAACAAGAATTTCTCTCTTCAAAATTCGTCCCCAAAGCTCTTTTCCGTTCAATAATGGTGTAAAATAAGGTTTAAGTCGCGGAAGGGTTTATTTAAATATGCCCAGTGATTTTTTCACTGCGATCGCGCCAAAAGCTACGCGATCGCGGTTCACAGAAGTTCAACCTCACGCGATCGCAACCCAATGCACGTGATCGAAGACCAATTGACCTCACCCCCACGCGCCTGGTTAACTCTACGCTATCGCGACCTAGCTCACGCGATCGCACTTCACCTTCTTCCAAACCTACACGATCGCAACCTGATTCACGCGATCGCGATGTACAAAATTTTCCTGGCCATCAAAGTGTTTTACGCCATCGCAGCCCTTGCCACACGATCACGATTCACAGATCCCTGCTGCACAAAAACCAGAAAACCAGCAATTCTCTAAGCCTAAAAATGCCCGTTAACCAAACGAAATCAATCCCGAGCCCCTCGGAACCCCAACCAAAGTTACCAACACATACCATAACATCATTCAAACTTAGTTTCACTCTCAAAACACCAAACTTAACATCCAAACACAAAATTTACAGTGGATTGAAGCCTAAGAACTTTGAAATTTCTAAAATCCACCAATGATGCCGAAACTATCCAAAACAACTCCGATTGACCTGAAATTTTCCAGACACATCCAAAATGACATTACGAACCTATTCCAACTTCCGGAATTACATTCTGACCCAAATAGCCTATTTCCCACTGCCGACCGGAAATCACCAAAAACTAACTTTCGCCAATTCAAGCCTAACTACACCGGACATTACAAAAATATTTTGAACACACTCCTAAGTCCCAAATCACCTAACGAAGCTATCTTAGACATAAAATATTCATTCCGAGGTCGTTTACCAATAAGTCAACCCTCAGTTGACTTTTCCCATTTTAAGGCTATTTTGTTTTAAAGACTAAGTTACTGAATTCTCATTTAATCATTCCGATTTCAAGCCTACCAACTCTAACACATAAATAACAGTATAACCAATCTATAACAAGTCACGAACAGTAATTATAATGTAGGTTCTACATAACGACGGACCGGGCCGTTACACTTTATCGGGTCCAACCCACGATTTTCAAAAAAAAAAAAAAATTCAAAAGTATTTTTTTTACTTCCTTCGGTAGAAAGTCTTTCTTTTAGATCACAATTTTCAAAAATTCAAAATATATTTTCATTTACTTCCTCCTTTATGAAAGTCTTTCTTTTGGACCCTAATTTTTAAAAATCCAAATTTTTTTTTTACTTTATACTTTAGAAAAGTCTCTCTTTGAGTCCCCAATTTTTTTAAAAAAAAATCCAAAAATATTTTCTTTTAATTTATTCTAAAAATAAAAAATAAAAACATTTTCATTATTGTTTAGAATTTTTTTTCTTTCGAAAGTTGAAAAGAAAATTCAAGATTCAAAAAATATTTCCTTTAGAAGTCTTTCTTTCATAATTTTAACATAAAAGTCCAAAAATCCAAAAATATTTTTTTTCTTTCGAAATTCACCGAAAAAAGAAATAAAAAAAAAAAAAAATCAAAATAAAAATATTTTCTTTCTCCTTTATAAGTCTTTCTTTCCAAAATTAAAAACGAAAAAATTCAAAATTCAAAAAAAAAGGAGTTAGTTTATTTCCCATATTCCTGATCTTCCCGAACCACGCAAGATCTGATTCATGTTCTCACATGATACGTAGGCAACTACCATCTGGTTCAGCCCACATTTTTCAAAAAAAAAAAAAAGAGCTTAAAATTCCACATGTGCATAAAATTTTCCTGAAAAATGCTATTTTTGGTCATTTTTTACTACTTTACCTTCGTATTCTGGCCGTTTAGCTAAGACAACCTTAAAATCTTCCTCGGAAGTGCTGAAGGGTCATTTTTTTTTCTTTTTTTTTTTGTAAAATAGCTATTTTATCCACCTTTTGTTCGCTTTTTACCATTTTGCCTTTATGACCGGCCATTTTTGTCGAGATTGCTTAAAACCTTATGCAGAAGTACCGAGAGACTGTTTTCGCAAAAAATAACCATCTTATCTAGTTTTGTCTGGTTATATATGCCGAGACAACTTTTGAACCTCTCTCGGGAGTATCGAAGGGTCGTTTTCTTAAAGTAGCCATTTTTTTTTATTTTGCCTATTTTATTTTTTATTATTATTTTTGTCTCCATGCTTAGCCGTTTTTACCGAGAAATTCTTTAAACCTTATGTGGACGTATCAAAAGGCCATTTTCATAATAATAGCCATTTCTTACTTTTTGTGTCTGCTAATTTCAAAAATAGTAAATAGATCGAGTCCTAAATGGACTTTTTAAAAAAAAAGTAAGTAAACTAAAATAAATAAAAGGAATAATCAGAATTTCATATAGCTTAGGAAAGTCATGTCCCCTTTTTATCTTATTCTTAGGTTCACCATGAATTCTCCACAAAGAAGCAATCAGAAAAGGGTAAGGGACGAGGCACCTCCTATGTTCTTGATAAGAGATAAGACCCCGAGTAGTCTCTGTAATTGATGGGCTAGTTTTGCGAATGGAACTAGAATCAAGTATTTAAGCACCTCAAGTTTCTCACAAACATCATGGGGATTAAGCCTAACAGAGATTTAATCGAGACTCTAGTAGGTTTTTGGGACCCCCTGAACAATGTCTTCAGGTTCAAAGATTGTGAAATGACGCCTATATTGGAAGAATTAGGTGGGTTTACCAGATTAGGGAGGGACCTTCGTGGGAAAAAGCCTGCTGCTCCGAGAAAAATTGGTGTGAACAACTTTTTAAAAAGGTTATGCCTCCGTCGAATTCCAACGGGTTGCCTGGACGAAATATTTCTATGATAGATTTGGGGATGAGAAAGGGTTTGAAAACTTTTCGGGCACAGAATTCGTCAACCAATTGAGTTACGACGCATGGAGGGATTTGAGAGTCTTCGTGTTCATGATATCATTTCTGGGGATCATGGTCTTTCCAGAGCATGGTGGGCGCATCAGAATTTGATTAGTTGCGTTAGTCTCATTTTTTCAAAGTAGCAAGGATCACATAATTCTTCCCATGATTCTAGGAGATATTTTTCGAGCTTTGACCCGCTGCCAAGAGGGTGAATATTACTTGGAGGGATGTACATTCTGCTGCATATGTTTTTCATAGAGCACCTTTATCATCATCCAATAGTAATAAATTTCAATGATAATTGGTTGAATTACATCGAATTTCACCCAGACAGGGCTGCAAGTTGTAATCTTCCAGAGGGGATGAGGGCTTGGCGGACATTGCTCAGTTCGTTGAGTGCTGATAGAATCACTTGGAACTATTATTGGTTCCCTTCTGCTAGGGTCATGCATATGTCGACATATCTTCCGTTCTTCATACTCATGGGTTTTAGAGGTTTCCAACCCTATGCACCCATACGCAGCATGCGCTAGCTAGGGAGAGAGCAAAGAGGCCCTCGACTGAGGACATGCATCCGTTCGTGTGGGAATTCAAGGTAGAGGAACCTCCAAGGGAGTCATATGCACAAAAGGTTTGGTTTGGAGGTCGATTTTCTGATTTGAACAAGATGGTAGCTGATCGTGAATGTGGGGAGGTAAGCCTCGCATACCTTGAGTTATTTCACAACCAGGCTATCCCGGAGCAAAGGCCAGAAAGATCTATACGGCATGCGGTTGATTAGGAAGAGGAGATCGAGGCCCGAGTTAGAGAAAACAGAAGGGAAGTAACACTAGAGTTCCAATCCCATATTGACATTTTACAAGAAGATAAAGGCATTCTGGAGACAGCCATGGACATACAACAAGTTGATTTCGAGCGGGAAAAGGCTAAGTGGGCACAAGAGAGGCGAGCACTCAAAGCTCAAATTAGGAAGGAAAAAGTGATCACTATCGTTCAACAACAGGAAGAAAGAGAAACCCAGTTCAAGGTGGTCCGTGATCATGAGCGCAGAGGTTTTGCTCCGTTATACAAGGTCTGAGGGATCAGATAGGGGGAGTTGAGTCAAGAAAGGAGCACCAGATTGCGGACTTTGAAATAGAAAGACATCACCACCAAAGTATGATCAATCGGTTGGAGGGGGAGTCACTGGAAATTCGGCGCCAAAGAGATATGGCCTTGGAGCGCGAGCGTGATGCACTGGATCTAGCTGAGACGTGTGGTCAACAAAATCAAGAGTTTCACTTGTCTTAGGAACAGATTAAGGGAAAGATCCTCGAGGTAGCCACATATACCTCCTGAGCTTGCAGGAGTTGTCAGGGAATGACGCCCGAATGATTTACTGAAGTATCATTGAACTTCGTTCGTTACATATCTGCAGATTTAGAGAGGATATACCGCGATGTTGGGGGTCAACCGTAGGAATAAGCTCCATGACTACAATAATTTTGGTGGATTCTCTTGAAGAATTTTAGATCTTCTTTTATCTGGCAGTCCATTTTGACTGGTCCTTTGTGGTCTTTGAGTATGTAAGAGTCTTTTGTTATTTTTACTCTTGTTATTTTCTGTAACGACCCGACCGATCGTTTTGAGTTGTCGTTCAGCAGTTGGAGGCCGTGAGCAGTTCCATTTAAGGTATTATGACTTGTAGGTGTGGTCGGAATTGAATTTCGGAAAGTTTAGAGTTGGTTTGGAAAGAAAATTCTCATTTCAGAAGCCTTAAGTTGGAAGAATCAACTAAGATTGGAATTTTGAGTAAACGACCTCAGAATCAGGATTTGAGGGTTCCTGCAGGTTTGTATAATAATTTTGGACTTGGGTGTATGTCCGGATCGTGTTTTGGATAACCCGGGAGCGTTCAGCGTATATTATAAAAGTTAACATTTTAGAAGAATTTTTATAGATTTGGGCTTGAAGTGCATTTTTGTGTTGTTGATGTCCGTTTGGGATACCGAGTCTGGGAATAGATTCGTATGGTGATTCTGGAGTTGGGAGCGCGATCAGAAGTGAATTCAGATCTCCGGAGGTTATTTTGAAGTCATTTGGCTAAATATAGAAATTTAAAGTTTTTGAGAAATCCGACTGGAAGTGGAAGTTTTGATATCGAGGTAGGAATGTGATTCCGAAAGTTGGAGCAGGTCCGTAATGTCAAATATGACTTGTGTGCAAAATTGGGGTCAACCGGACGTGATTAGATAGGTTTCGGCATCGGATGTAGAAGTTGGAAATTTCTAAGTTCATAAAGTTGGGATTTGGGTGCAATTCGTGGTTTCAATGTTGTTTGACGTGATTTGAGGCCTCGAGCAAGTCCCAATTTTGTTTTTGAACAGGTTGGTATAATTGGACGGGGTCATGGAGTCCTCGTGTGGATTCCGGGTGATTAACGGATCAAGTTTGGGAGTTTGAAGAAGGCTGAGGATGCTGTCATCTGGTGTGACCGCACCTGCGAGGATTTGGCCGTAGGTGCAGCTATGGCACCGCAGGTGCGAAGGATGGATGGTCTGGCTAGGAGCGCAGGTGAGATGGCATTTCCGCACCTGCGAAGACGCAGATGCGGACAGAGGGCGCAGGTGCGATTTTGGGTTGGATTTGAGGCAGCCGCAGGTGCGGGAGATTGGTCGCACCTGCGGGAGAGCAGGTGCGGAGGTAGGACCGCAGGTGCGGAATCGAGGCTGGGCAGAATGTTTTTAAAACGAGAATTTGTGGCCATTTCATCATTTCTTTTTTGGTTTGGTCGATCTTGGGAGGCTTCAAAGAGAGGATTTCTTCATGCAATGTCAAGGTAAGTAACTCCTTCATGTTTCTAAGTCAAATACAAGATTATATGCATGGATTAGACATGGAAATGAGTAGCATAATTGGGATTTTTGAGGAAAGACCTAGAAATGGAAATTTGGATTTTTAGCCACGAATTGAGCATTAATATTTGAGTAAATTGTATATTTGAACTAGTAAAGCTATGGGTAGAATATATCTTTGAGAAATTTCAGATTCCGGGCACGTGGGCCCGATGGCATTTTGGTCATTTCACTAAGAGGGGTTGGGAAATTATATAATTTGGAATTTGTTTCAAATATTAGAGTATATTTTAATTGGGTTGTCGTTGTTTGGATAGTTTTGGGGTGTTGTGCGTACGTTTGGAGTCATCGGAAGGGCTTGGAGGCCGGTTATGGAATCTCGGAACGAGGTAAGTCTCCTTTCTAACTTTGTGAGGGGGAAATCGTCCCCCTAGGTGAATTAATTAAGTATATTCTATTATCTTCGGGGGCTACGTACGCACGAGGTGACAGGAGTCCGTGCGTAGCTACTATTATGCCATGTCCGGGTAGTCTAGGACCCACTAACATGCCTTATGTGTTGTACATGTAATCCTGCTTGTAATATTAAACTGCTAATATAATAGAAATCGTAATTGAATGTCTAAAACAAGACTAGAGTCCATTTTCCTAATCATCTAGAAAGAGAATTGATTCTTCTGTGGATAATTGTGTACCTGGCAGGGTTGTATTATGGAATATCATTAAACTTGACAAATGAGTTTCAAAACATAGATTTAAAAACTATATTTCATGTTCCTTTAAGAAGGATTTTTATCACTTTCCTGAGAAAAAACTGCTTCTTAATAAAAATAAGGATTTATTATGTGGATACGTGTACATATGAGCACCTGAGTCGCAGTTATGATTCGCGAGCAGGCTAGCCTTATTATTTGTATGTATAACTGCGCCGCATGACGATTCGCGAGCGGGGTAGATAGATGCATCTACGGTTCGAGTCGTTCGACCCTTCGGCATTGCATAATTTATTATTGTTGGTCCGCGCCGTTCGACCTTCGGCATTGCTTGCGCATGATATTTACTACGTAGTTGCTGTGATTTTTGCCTGATTACTGGCCTGGGATTTTAAGTTGTCAATTTAAATGATAGAAATTTAAAGTTATTAAAATATTTTTGGAGAAGTTGTTCCTTCCGTTGATTAATTGTTATTTGATTAAATCACGCGTGTTGATTAATTGTTATTAATATGACGAAGATATAAAGTGTTAACCGAGAACGGAGTTGGTAATGTTATCCCTGTTTTTAATAAATTGCCTAGGATAATCATGCTTAATGTCGCACTTAAATATTCTAAATTGACCTTTAGCAAGTGTCTAATTTGACCCTTCGTCACTACCTCTCTGAGGTTAGGCGGGCGACTTAATGAGTACACATTGTTTTTGTACTCATGCTACACTTGCTATGCATTTTTATTGCATAGGAACCTTCATAAAAATGTGGAGGATTCGGAGACTTAGGCGAGCTGCATCATCCGGAGGCGATCCGCAACTGACAGAGTCTCCCTCGCACTATATGTATTTTCATTTTAAATTTCCTTGTCCAATTTGTATTTCGGACAGGCCTTGTGATGAATGTATAAATGCTTAGAAATTGCTCATGTACTTGTGACACCGGGTTCTGGGATGTGTTTGCTAAAGTGTAATGTTTAAACCATTGTCTTGCTCAACAAATTTTTTTTATTTAGTTAATATGTATTAAAGTGAAAGGAAATGGTTTTCATAAATGTTTAAATCGGAATTTATTTCGATTAATTAATGATTAGCTTGCCTGACAATGATGTCCGGTGCCATCACGACCTTATGGAATTTGGGTCGTGACATTTTCCCTTTGTCATAAAAAGTCTGTTTGAGTCAAGTATGGTCTTGTTTAAATGGTTATCTTTATGTAATTCTTGTTATTGAGTCTTGTATAAAAAAATGAAAATCAATGAAAAAGATTTTGTTTTAGAAAAAAATTCTAAAAAGAACCAAAAAATGTTTGTTTTGTATAAAAAAAGAAAAAAAAAGAAGGCCGTGTCCCTGAACTACGTAATGACCTGATTGATGCGGCGACATGATACGTAGGCAACCCTTAAAAGGTTCGATTGAAATATTTCAATGGGAACAAAATGAGGTGAGTGAAAAGAGAAGTGAAAAAGAAAATGAGAAACAGAGAAAGAATAAAATAAAATAAAAAATTGAGAGCGTTAATAAGCAGCAGCCTTATAAGCCGGGATGAAACATGAAGCCTTCCAAAAGCATGTTACAAATGCTGACAATGTTAGGAACATGGCATATTACGTGTGATTTATATATGTAAAATGCTTAACCCTAACACGTTTATTGTCTCTTATATAGTAAGCTTAAGGTGGTTGATTTGTGGTGAAACTGGCAACACATCATTACTTCACCATATCTAAAGGAAAGGTACCAATGGCTAATAATGATGAAATCGAGTTGGTTAGTGACGACCCCCACTGTCAGTCAGTTGAGCAAGAGTTGGAGGAGGTAAGAAGATTAAAACAACAACTGTCTGATGTATATCAGGCTTGGGTCTCCGGTTAGCCTCCGCCTCAGGGTCCCTCAGAAGGAACTTCTACTGTACCCCTGGCTACTCAACCACCGCTCCATGCAGTGAGCGATCACATTTTACCATCAGGATATGTGCCAAAATACAGCTTCCATGCCGCTCCTGGAACCTCTAATGTGCGACCTCCAGCAGCACCGGTCAGGAACACCCCTCTTGTCGTGTCTAGCGCACCGGTATATACAATCCCGCTACCACCCTGTGACGAGGCCAAACAACGATCCACCATCTCATGCTTGTGATAGCCAGTACTACTCTCCAAATATTGATTTTGGGGCCTCGCCTCCATACAACCAGACTCCTCAGTACGAGTCCCCGGTGGAAAATGAAAAGCCTGCCAAGACAGTTGAGCCAGATGAGATCGCCAGGAAGATGAAAAGTCTTGAACAAAACATAAAGAACATACAAGGACTAGGTGGTCACAAAAGTGTATCTTTCAGTGATCTATGTATGTTCTCTCACATCCATTTGCCATCAGGGTTCAAGACCCCAAAATTTGAGAAGTATGATGGACACGGCGACCCCATCGCTCACTTGAAAAGGTACTGCAACCAGCTGAGGGGTGCAGGTGGAAAAGAAGAATTTTTTATGGCTTATTTTGGGAAAAGTATCGCAGGGGTAGCCTCAGAATGGTTCATCTACCAAGATATCTCTCACTGGCATATCTGGGACGTCATAGCTCAGGCCTTCATCAAACAATTCCAGTACAACATAGATATTGCACCAGATCGCAATTCATTGTCCAATATGAAGAAGAAGTCGACTGAAAGCTTTAGGGAGTATGCAATCAAGTGGAGGGAGAAAGCGGCTAGAGTCAAGCCACCCATGGATAACCATGAGTTGATCGCTATTTTTTTGGAGGCTCAAGAGCCTGATTACTTTCAGAACATGATGTCCGAGATGGGTAGACCTTTTGCAGAAGCAATCAAAACAAGGGAAATGGTCGAAAATGGCCTCACGACTGGAAGAATTATAAGTCAAGCTGCTCTCAAAGCCACTACTCAAGCTATCCAAAATGGGTCGGAAAGTTTGGCAAGTAGAAAGAAGAGAGATGAAGGGTCCATGATGACTTCGAGATCCTGGGAAGTTCAAAGAGGGGCATCGCACCCTTATGTGCAAGTTCATCAAGGGCAATCCAGCTACCCTCAACATTATTATCCTCCACCAATTCCTCAATACTCTATGGGCCCACCACCGTATACATTGTTCAATGATCAATCCTATGCTCGGCCTCCCAATCAGCAAGTACGGGCACCGGCTCCAAGGATCCCCCGGCCTCAGCAACAAAATTTTTGGGTACCCTACAATGCTCGTCCAAGGCACGATTATGGTCGAGAGCAGAAGCCGGCGGAAAAATTCACTCCATTGGCTGAATCATACTCTAGTTTATTCTAGAAGCTGAAGCAAATAAGCGTGATCGGACCCATCACTCCCCACCATATGCATCCTGATTCACATGGATTTCAAGCAAATGCTAGATGTGAAAATCATTCAGGTTCCCCGGGACATATCACTGATGACTGTTGGACTCTGAAAAGAGCCATAGAAAGACTAATTGGTGAAAAACTGATTGTAGTGACAAATGAAGAGGGCCCTCCTAATGTGACCAACAACCCCTTGCCAGTACATAATGATGTTCACTTTGTGGGAATGATTGGCCGAGATCAAGAATGCAAGACGGTTGGTCGAGTGGAAATGATAGCATGAACGATGCAAGATGGAACCAAACTGGCAGTCAGTCCAAGACGAGACATGCCGTTAATTTTGAAAGGCGCCTCGAGCTTAGAAAAGGTAACTTTATTTGTTCCCAAGGTCTCGATATTGGAAGTTCGCTCCAATGTTCCAAGCCCAATGTTGTATGTACTTGGAGGCTACCCCAACACAAAGAGGAATCAGGGTTGTATGAAGGGTATAACAGAGCCGATCATGATCAAACCTGCCGTCCAACCCCCTGTGACAAACACGAAAACCATTCCTTGGAACTACAACAAAACTCTGATGACCTACAAAGGCAAGGAAATCATAGAAGAAGTGGGGGAAACTGGAGGTTTGACTCAATTGGGGAGGTGTTACTCTCTGGAAGAGTTGAGGAAGGCCAAGCAACTCAGAGAAAGCCAATTGCCAATAAAGAAACCAATCACTAAAGAAGAGGCAGAAGAGTTTTGAAGAAGATGAAAGTTCAGGATTACTGAATCATTGACCAGTTGAGAAAGACTCCTGCCCAAATTTCTCTACTATCTATGCTTATACATTCAAAATAGCATGCTCGTGTGCTAATCAAGATCCTGAATGAGGCACATTTCTCAGAGAAGACAAAAGTGAATAGGTTAGAGAAGATGGCTAACAGATTTTGAGGTGAACAGAATCACCTTTACTGATGATGAACTCCCTGAAGAAGGAGTCGGGCATAATAGGGCTTTGCACTTCACTGTTAAATCTGAGGGGCACTACGTGAAGCGATTCATGGTTGATGGATGCTCGAGCGTATTCGGGTGTTGATCAATACAAACAGAATCCGACCTAGCAATGTCCGTATCCGGGGATTTGATAGCTCAGCGAGAGATACCGTTCGGGAGATTAACCTCACCATGATGATTGGGCCGGTTGACTTCGAAATTGTCTTCCAAGTAGTGGACATGGACACTTCTTATAACTTTCTTCTTGGAAGGCCATGGATCCATACGGACCGAGCTATGCCATCCACTTTGCATCAAATGCTCAAATTCGAACATGACAGGCACGAAATTATTCATGGGGAAGACGAGTCNAGAGATACCATTGGGGAGATCAACCTCACCATGATGATTGGGCCGGTTGACTTCGAAATTGTCTTCCAAGTAGTGGACATGGACACTTCTTATAACTTTCTTCTTGGAAGGCCATGGATCCATACGGACCGAGCTATGCCATCCACTTTGCATCAAATGCTCAAATTCGAACATGACAGGCACGAAATTATTCATGGGGAAGACGAGTCTTCCTATTATAAAGACCTGTTAATCCCCTGTATTGAGGCCAAGGAAGGGTGTGAGTCCATTGTCTATCAGGATTTTGAAGTGGTTGCTGTGGACCATGTTGAGGAAGGAAGGCCCATTCTACATCCTCGTCTTTCCACCACATCTGTAATGGTGGCGGCACTCATGCTGAGACAAGGTTACGAGCCAGGAAAAAGGTTTGGGGGCATCATTGCAAGGAATTTCAAAGCTCATTTCTCTGTTCAGTAACAAGGGTAATTTCATTTTAGGCTTCAGGGCGATACAAGCAGACAAAGACAAAGCCAAACACCGCAAAAAGCACGGATGGGTCTTGCAACAACCTATCCCTCACATTTTCTACACTTTTGTCAAGCCGTCAAGAAGGTCAACATTCCTCGGCGCAGGCAAACATTGATGAAATTTGCCATGTATTCAGCCAGATATTTTCAGAAGTGAATATGATGCAGTCTGGTGAAGGCACTAGTCGTGCCAATGTGCAACTAATTGTCCTAGATACCATGCTCAACAATTGGGAAGCAACTCCTCTCCCCACAAGGAAGGATTCTTGGTAGTTTGCTTTTGCAGCTTCTTTTTGTATTTTGGGTTACTTTTAGGGTTGTAATCCAAACATCTCAGTATGATTGTTTTGTTTTAATGTTAACCCTTCTATCCTTTCGAATTCAATGAAATGCAGTTCAGTTTCGTATTAAATTTTGTATCTTTTCCTTTTCCTAATTCAGTCATTTTGTTTCTATTTTAGTTTCATTAATGCCGGATTTAATAACATGACATGCATGCGGAATTCACGCCCAGATCTTAAAAAGCTATCTAATTTCGAAATAATGCATCAAGATGTTGAATATGACGAAGATGAGGCTATTGAGGAAATAACAAAAGAGTTGGAACAATTTGAAAATAAGCCTAAGCCCAACCTCAATGAAACTGAGTTCATTAATATCGGAAGTCACGAAGAAGTTAGAGAAACAAAGATAAGCATTCACACTGAACAAAAAAACAAAGGTTCCTTGATTCAACTTTTATTTGAATATAGAGACGTGTTTGTTTGGTCTTATGATGATATGTCGGGTTTAAGTGCTGATCTAGTGGTTCATAAGCTTCCCACGTATCCTGATTTTCCATCAATCCAACAAAAGAAACAAAAATTTAAAACGGACATGAGTGACAAAAACAAAGAGGAAATAATGAAATAGTTGAGCGCCAATGTGGTCAGAGCTGTCCGATACACCACCTGGGTGGCAAATTTTGTGCCTGTTCCAAAGAAGGATGGAAAAACTAGAGTCTGTGTTGACTATAGTGACCTGAACAAAGCAAGTCCGAAGGATAATTTTCCTTTTCCAAACATCCACATTCTTGTAGATAACCGCGCAAAGCATGAGATACAATCGTTCGTGGATTTCTATGCTGGGTACCACCAGATTCTAATGGATGAGGATGATGCAGAAAAGACCACTTTCACCACTCCATAGGGTACTTATTGTTACAGGGTCATGCCATTTGGTTTGAAGAATGCAGGGGCAACTTACAGGAGGGCCATGACCACCATTTTCCACAACATGATGCACAAAGAGATAGAAGTATATGTCGATGATGTCATCATAAAATCAAAGACACAAGCTGGTCACGTACGCGATTTGGAAAAGTTCTTCTAACGACTTCGAAGGTATGACCTTAAGCTTAATCCAGTAAAGTGTGCATTTGGGGTTCCATTTGGGAAACTCCTCGGTTTTATAGTCAGCCGAAGAGGCATCGAATTGGATCCATCTAAGATAAAGTCCATTCGATAATTTCCACGCTCGAAGAGTAAAAAGGAAGTCATGAGTTTGCTCGGGAGGTTGAACTACATCATTAGGCTCATTGCTCAGCTCACAACCACGTGCGAGCCCATCTTTAAGTTGTTGAAAAATAATGTTGCTATCAAGTTGACGGACGATTTCCAAAAAGCTTTTGATAGGATCAAAGAGTATCTGTCAAAACCCCCTGTACTGGTCCCACCTGAACTTGGTAGGCCTTTGTTTTCTATCTATCGGTGATGGATAATTCCTTTGGATGCGTTCTGGGACTGAAGCTGAGCGGATCATGTGTGAAGTGAATTCGAGGATATGTGAACCTCACATGAATGGATATGTTTTGGCGAAGAAGATTCTGCGGGAAGAGTATTATTGGATTACTATGGAGCGAGATTGCTTCAGTTTTGTTCGCAAGTGTCACCAATGCCAGATTCATGGTAACCTGATTCACTCGCCACCTTCGGATTTGCATCCCATGTCCTTTCCTTGGCCCTTTGTTGCTTGGGGAATGGATGTTATTGGGCCAATCGAGCCAAAGGCTTCAAATGGGCATAGATTCATTTTGGTTGCAATTGATTACTTCACCAAGTGGGTGGAGGCTGTCACTTTCAAAGCAGTCACCAAGAAAGCAGTGGTAGACTTTGTTCATTCCAACATCATCTGTCGTTTTGGTATCCCAAAGACCATTATCACTGACAATGCAGCCAATCTAAATAGTAATTTGATGAAGGAGGTATGCGAGCAATTTAAAATTATGCATTGCCATTCTACCCCTTACCGGCCAAAAGCCAATGGAGCTGTTGAAGCCGCGAACAAGAACATCAAGAATATTCTTAGGAAGATGATCCAAGGTTCCAGAAAATGGCATGAAAAGTTCTCTTTTGCTCTTTTGGGCTACCGCACGACTGCTCGTACATCTGTTGGTGCAAATCCTTATATGTTGGTATATGAAACGGAAGCTGTAATACCGGCTAATGTCGAAATTCCCTCTCTTCGGATCATTGCAGAGTCGGAGATTGAAGATACATAATGGGTAAAGACCTGATTAGAACAACTAATGCTGATTGATGAAAAACGGCTAGCAGCAGTGTGCTTCAGCCAGTTCTACCAGCAAAGAATGGCACACGCTTACAACAAGAAAGTGCGTTCAAGGCACTTCGAGGTGGGCCAACTCGTTCTGAAATGCATTCTTCCACACCAAGTAGAAGCTAAAGGAAAGTTCGTCCCAAACTAGCAAGTACCCTACATCATCAAGAAAATGTTACCAAAAGGGGCCTTGCACTTGGTAGATGAAAAAGGAAGAGGACCATGCATGACTATTAACGCAGATACAGTCAAAAGATATTATGTCTGATATATACCGACTGTGGAACTTTCACGCAAGATTTTCTCAGAATCGAGATGACGAAGGCTATCATTGCTCGTTGTTCCAAATAGGTGTCACCCTCTTGTTAACCCTTTTGATCTGTATTTGTCTTCTTTGTTTTCCGCTTTTTGGAACATGTGTACTGGCAACAAACAAAAGAAAAGAAAAGAAGCCAAACAACAAATCTTCTGAGTTATTGAACTACGTCCGACCTGATTCCGAAAGGATACGTAGGCAGCCTTACCCTGGGTTCAATCCCATCACAACAAAAATCCATATTCCCAATACTCCAAAGCTGGGGTAGAAGTTTATTTTATTTTACGGTTTTTTTTGTAGAAACGGTTCCGAAAGTTGTAATTCAGTTCAAGTTTCTTTTCGCCTTCTCCCTGTTAAGAACTTCTGATCAATTTTTGAAAATATTTGAAGTCCCCATGCCAGGGTCATTGGTGTGAGCACATGATTTTTCACCCACTATATACTCCTACAAAATTCAATACAATAAATTAATTTTATAAATTTTGTTGAATTTTAGTGATTAACTATGAATTGTTTTGCATTTGCATATTCATAATTCATCTTCTAAAATTATTTAAAATTTCATAATTAGGTGCATTATTATTTAGTTTATTATTTTATAATTAATCGAAGTGGGTAACAAACGAATGATGATTATTTGATGTAATGTAGTTTTGACAACTAATTACTAAAATTAATCATTTTTATCCAATAAATCACGAACTTAATTAGGAGTATAAAATTAATTATTGTATTCTTAATTGATCTATGATTAGATGAAAATAAGGTCAAATTAATTATCATACTTTTTTGATTTAATTAGGCTTAGTATTAATTAGAATTGATTTAATAAAACTTAGTGTATTAAAATAAGACCTGGGCTGGGCTGGCCTGCCCAGGCCCAAGTCAATCTCTACAACCCCCAGCCCAATTAACCAAAAGTTACCCGGTCCAAACCTCCTACACCCTTGAAACGGCCCCGTTTAGCCTAGAAAACATCCCAACCGCTGATTAGATTTGATCAAATGGCTGGGAACTAACCATAGCCTTAGTATTTAAGTGTCCTGAACTTCCGCCATACCCCATTTTCATCCTAAGTCTAACACCCATCCCCCAGCCCGTCTCTTTCTCCTTCTGTCTAACCCCTCGCCGGTCCCACCGTCCACCACCCTAGCTCCGCCGTCCAGAAATTGCCACTGGCGGCGGAGCTCCACCAATTGACCCCAAAAGTTTATCAGACAATCCTCACGTCCCCCTCAACCAAACCCCACTGTTATTGTCATGACCCAAAATTCATAAGGTCGTGATGGCACCGGACACCACTGTCAGGCAAGCAAATCTTTAATTAGTTGAAATAGATTCATGTTTTAACATTTTTGAAATCATTGTATTTAACATGTTACGTAATAACTAAAAAAATCCGTTAAGTAAATACAACAGTTTAATATCCCATTTTTTTTATATAAAATACATTCCATACACATCCCAGAACCCGGTGTCACAAGTACATGAGCAATTTCTAAGAATTTTACAATTTCTACAAAGCTTGTCCAAAATACAAGTGGACAAGGAAATTAAATTAATGTAATACAATACGAGGGAGACTCCGTCAGCTGTGGATCGCCTCCGGATGATGTAGCTCGCCTAAGTCTCCAAACCATCCACGTCACTATGAAGGTACCTATGCAATAAAAATACACAGCAAGTGTAGCATGAGTACGAAAATAACATTTACTCAGTAAGTCGCCCGCCTAACCTCAGAGAGGTAGTGACGAGAGGTCGAATTAGACACTTGCTAGAGGTCAATTTGGTATATTCAAGTGTGACACTAAGCATTATTATCATAGGCAATTTATTAAAGTCAGGAAAAAATAATATCAACCCTTCCACATTTAACACTTTAACTCTTCGTCATTTCAATAACAATTAATCAAACATGGGTGATTTAATCAAATAACAAATAATAAACGGGAAGGATCAACTTCTTCCAAAAATCATAATAACTTTAAATCTCTGTCATTTCAGTTGACAACTTAAAATTTCAGGCCAGTAATCATGCAAAATCATAGCAAATACGTAGTAAATATCATGCGCAAGCAATGCCGAGGGTCGAACGGTGCGGACCAACAATAATAAACTGTGCACTGCCGAAGGGTTGAACGACTCGAACCATAGATGCATCTATTTTTTCCCCCGCTTGCGAATCTATCATGCAGCGCGGTCAACATAAAAATAATAAGGCTAGCCAGCTCGCAAATCATACGTGTGACTCAGGTGCTCATATGTACACATATTCACATAATAAATTTGCATTTTTATCAAGAAAGCAGTTACTCGGGAAAGTGGTAAAAATTTTCTCAAAGGAACATGAAAAATAGCTTTTAAATCTTTGTTTTGAAACTCATTTGCCAAGTTCAGTAATATTCAATAATTGATGAGTGGCTAGAATTCATGATTTTAAGCATTATATACCTTGCATTTTATGTGCTT